>OY757262.1:11578334-11803891 GCA_963584085.1 Pyrausta aurata | reverse complement strand
GAAGCTTATTTAATTGAGATAGGCACTACCTTTCCCGCCGGATGTTGCTGTCTCTTTCTACTCTAATACATCTGTCTCTTTCTACCACCACCACCCGGCAGTGGGGGGCGACCGTTGAAGGGAAGTCCGCCATTTCTGTAAATCATTGGCGTCTTGTTTCCCGCCGAGTGCAGACGTGCTAGCAAACCTGCACTGGTATTTTTTATTGTGAGGTAAAATACAAAGCATAAAGTGTTTCAGGTGCCAATTGGCAATATAAAAACGGAATCAAAAACTTTTAAGTCCAAATTAAACGAAATTAAAAGTGTAAGTGCTGAGTGTAACAACAGACACGTAAGTAATAAACCTTTTACTTTAAAACGTTATTGAAATATTGACCTGCAAAAAGTGCTCGTTAAAATGCAAGATTTGGTTAAAATCATAATCGTTTTTCGATTCATACTAACTGTTCGTTTGATTTAACGGAAAATATATTATAAGCAGTGTGGTGAAAGCACTTTTTACAAGCTTTTATTAAATTTGCAGTGGTGTTTTTCATTGCGTCAAATTTTGCAACAGATTTTATGTTGAGGTTACTCAAAGTCAAGCTTCAACCTATCGAGTACAAGTGTATTTGCAGTGACAAGTGTGGTCTCCAAATTAAACACCAATCTTCATTGCAACATTATATTGTATAACAAGACATATTCTTTACATAATTTCAACTATTTCCTCCAAACAATTAATTTACTTCTGTATGCATTTTATGCCGCGCCATGATTGACATTCCGATCTTGTCATCTGTCAAAACTGACAGTGACGTTTATACTCTTTATATTTATTACATCGATAACGTTTCAACGTTATCGTTACAAAACCCGTATGCAATCTAGATTCTGTACAAGATAATAATTACCAAGATGTTCCAATAACAAATCAATGAAAATACCTTACAGATGACTACACGACCTACCTAATATCTTACAGATTACTACATTCGGCCATCCGCAATATTACACGACCCCGTGTAGTAGTGGGTGTAGTGTAGTTTGCCTATAACTTATCAATAAAATAACAAACATGACATAATAATATTACCCCATTTTAAATTAAAATCAACTTTTAAAATCTATTTTTTAGATACAGTAACAGTTACTTATTTTAACAAGTTTTTCTTCTATTTTGTACATAAGACCTTATGTTTCTACGGCTAACGCACTTTACAATCGGCAAAATTAGTTTTCTTATTTATGATGAAACTATGTAAGACATCTAGTAACATTCGTTATATGTCACATATTTTAAACACAGTGATGATACTGATGATGGAATCAACCATTAACGATTCGTCATTGACACCTAAAATAACACCTACAGTACAATATCATTCCACCGAATAACACTCTAGACTTCGGTCAACAAATCATAATAATCTATTCAAGGGGTTCGGGTACATACTAGCTGGATTTTTCCTGGTTTCTGCATTAATTATCTTAATTTTAGTTACATCGTCCTTATTTAATAAGGCAGTAGGTACCTATGCAATTCGGGAATTACATACTAATACATTTTAAAACAATAGCATACACAACGCGTACAACAATTATATGAAATTAACATCTTTTAACATAACAGCTACTGATTTCAATCGTAGAGCTTTTAACACACTCCGGATAGTTTTATGACTATTTTCTATAATACTTCAACTTCATTTTGCAAACTAAGTGTAACATAAAAGTTCTTAAAATAATAATCATGTACTTACGACTAAGTAGCCTTTAAGGTATTGCAAACAGTATTACACAACTTATATACTGCGTAACATTTTTCATAGTTAAATTCAATTAATACAGTCAGAAACTCTCTCCGTCAAAATATCATTAATGCTATAGAAACATTTTCAATTAAATATTTATGCAATTTAGATTTAAATATATTAACGTCATTCATGTCTTGATTTCGGAATTTTGTTGTAATTCCGAGGAACATTACCAAATAAACTTCTACTAAATAGGATTGATACTACCTCAAATTTGAGGTAAGGCCTTTGCCCAGCAGTGGGATGCTTACAGGCTAACTTTACTTTACTAACATTACCGAATTGGATCGTCAGCCGCGAACAATGTAATTTAAACAACAGAAATTATTTCCAATTCGATTAACTAACAATAAAATTGATCTATTATTGGATCTTAAAACTTAAGCTTTACTTAACTCATGATATGAATCGGGTCTCGACTACTCTGATACCTAATACTGAGTGTCGCTATCTTGAAATGACATTAAGATTACTTCAATCTAACATTATTCAGACAACAATTCGACTTCTAAGACAGCACAGAGCAGGATACCTACAAACATATTAAGAGGGCTTAAGGTACTTAAAAAGTGCCTTCTCTTTTACAAGGATTGGTTTTATTAAAATTTTTACAGGGATCTAATAAAATCACACAGCAGCGCTCTATAGACCGTGATCGAGCTTAACTAACGGGTGCAATACAAATACAAAGTAAGTAATAGTGACTCTTAAGTTTCTATTCGCGTTTAGACCCGTCATGATGTCTAATAGTTATTGCAATACAAATCGTTGCTACCAATTGTTTCTAAATCTAATAAATACAATTCTATTTCTTCTTGTGAAATGATAGTTACTGCGTAAAGATCATAGTGTATATTTTCCATTACTCTTTACTTGAGCAAAAGTCTTATTTACGGTAAAAGCTGTTCTAATAAACAGTGGCCACTGTATCAACAATTTATTTTTCACGGGTCTTTCAATCTCTGTGATCTAAACTAGAACTATTTTTTCTAACAGCTTAAGTTATTATAACACGTACCGCTTATATCACCAGAACTGGAGAATCAATTGAACTATATATTCATAACGTAAAAGTAACTAACAAACATTACATTTCATTGCACCTGCAATAACCCATTCGAATATGTTTATACCCATTGGACACCTTATCATCAATTCTATCTGAGTGATAATTTTACTTGAGTCATCAGTGAACATCAACATGACAATTTACTTTCTCTACAAAGGAGTTGTGCAACTATAACATTGTTAAATCATAATTCAAGTCACTTATCCTTGAAGACAATTGAATAACAAACACTTCAGCCTTAGTTACGTTAATGTGGAAGCTTGCTTTTAACACTATTATATCAGTACAGGTTGCTCTTATCATGAGCACTTTTGCAATCTGCAACTGGCTACTTGACACCACCAATCGTTGAGGTACTTTTATTTACTGTCAATACACTCATCTTCTATGGTCTCAATACGGATAAACACAATATGTTCAACTGAATAATTTATAATTCTCAAACTGTTAACATTCCAGTTCTGCTTATCGTAGTAGATCAATTTACGATTAAACTGCGATTGGTGTCAAGTACTCAATTTTGCGGTTCAAGTCGCTTCTACCTTGAAACCGAGAGAAATATACCAGGTCGCCTCTACCCTGGATTTGTAAGTATGTGGTTCAAGTCGCCTCTACCTTGAAACCAAGAGAAATACAACAGGTTGCTTCTACCCTGTGTTTGTATTTATGCGGTTCAAGTCACCTCTACCTTGAAACCAAGTTAATATGTGGTTCAAGTCGCATCTACCTTGAAACCAAGTTAAATATGTAGTTCAAGTCGCATCTACCTTGAAACCAAGTGTAATATAATTATTACGGCACAAGTTATTTCTACCTTGAAACTGTAGTACACCCACAGTGCCGGGCAAATCTACAAATTTACGATCCAACGATCATTGGTACCACTCATGATTTACTTATGCAATCATTGGTCATTTCATCATCAATAATTTGTCAAACTAAATTTTGCCCAACACTGTGCACTAACTCACATTAACATAACAGATAGCATACTATCATCAACTTTAACTCACATGTATAGCAACAGCCAAAACAGATCAAACTATACACTGCAAACTAACGTTTCCACATTAACATAACTTTTACATATAACAATCATTAGTTCAACAACTGTTGTATTCAGTGATAATGCTTCTCTTCATCAAAATCTAATTATCTTTTGTGTCGGTATCGGTATCCAATTAAGACACAACAAAACAAAACATTTAGAACAATTTTATAACTTTATACCTGATATCATAAAGGTATTAGTTGTACCTATACAACCGTTATTGAAGAAATACTTGATTTGCCATAAAGTGTTTTCATCTATAAATCTATTTTCTAGTCAAAGATAATATTATCAGCCATGAAGTTCAGAGTTAACATACAGTCATCAGCACAATAAGTAGGCATCTAATTATCCCTCAACGGAGGGTCGTCATTTTAACTTAAAGTTAAGAGCAATCATTGACTGAGGTAATTTTCATATACACATTTTAAGAGTACGGTAAACATTTCTTGTCTGGTTAGATTTACCAACATAGACACTATAAACAATTGTATTGTTGTGACACATTTCCTTAGAGACTCCAAGTCGGTTACCTAGTCAACTACATGTCTCTTATGGATGGTAAAACACACAAAAATCTATTACAATAAATACTGTACTACTGTACTAAATAGCACTAAATAATTGGTTCATAATAACAATTGAACTAGCATTACTAGCGTATAGAACTGACACCACAAGCAACTATAATGCTCCATGAATTAACGCCACTTGTCATCAACTCATACAAACGTTTTCATATTCGAAATTCAAATTCCAAGGAATACGTTACAATCTTGTAGGTAGGTCGTGTTTGCAAAGCATTTTTTTTCATGGCTTCGCCATAACTACTCAATGATAATAACGGACAATATAGACGACTTTAACATTGTACTTATGCTTAATCATTACCGTTATCATTACAATTAATCTAGCATCGGCTAGCATATAATCCTTCTCATAAAACAACTGATCGTATAAATAAATCAACTTAGCGTACCTATGATACATACTCATCAATAATTCTAATAACTGAGAATATAAACACCTAGAAGGAGGGTTCCTAACAAAGATCGTTGTCAAAAGCGCGCACATTTTGTAGCTACGTGTGCGTAAACAATATCCCTGTCACGCACACTAGTAAAGGAATAATATTGTCAGAAAATCTCATTTCTACTAAATGGTAGAAAATTGAAATATTAGGGAACATAGGTATAAAGAAATAACGAACGTAGGCTTTTTATTTTATTCAATGGTTTAATTTCCCCTTTATTTTACTCTTTTCTGTTTGATGTATGGATTTAAAAATACACCATATAGTTCTGATTGTTAATCTAAGATTGCCACCGCTACAAAATGGCGGATTCCATAATTATTTTATCACTACTACCTCAACATAAGTGTCATATGTAAGAGCGTGATTAGTAGAATAGAGCGAACTATAAAAAAAAATCCTAATAAGGCCACCAACAAATGGCTGATATACAGGGTGTAAAAAAAGTACAAGCCAAATTCAAAGGGGTGGTTAAAAGTGGAGTCTAGAATACAGGAAAAATATTTTTAAAAATCTAGCTCTTTTTTCTATATACAATTTTAATTTGCATTAAATTGCTACAGAACAGTTGACGATCCACCAATCCCAACAGGCGTCCTTTTAAGTAATGATTCTGCTATTTACAATAATACTAATTGATTAAAATCAAATCAAGCAACACCGTACAAAATCATACTCGAAAACATCTAAGATTGCGCGCACGTTATTCATAAAAAGCTACAAAACTAAGGTAGCCGCACTATCTGTCACTTTCGCACATTGATAACGTGTATTTTCAAATAACGATTATTAACTCATAGTAATAGCGGTCAGTAGGTCAAGTGCATTATTTTTTTACGGTTGTCTCGGGATGCGTGCGCGTAGCAATGGATCGTAGACGCAGGTTCTCAGATATTGAGAACCTACCATTAGATGGTCAGAGTGACATGACGAAGCTGACATGAGTGTGCATGAAACGGTGCGTTGGTAATCTGAAAATAGTGTGGATTATGGAAAGCCTAGCCGATCAAAAGTGGTCAGAGCAATACAAAATTGACAAGACTTCGATTAATTACATGCGCCCAGTGTAGGTTGTTACTACACACTGTTACTTCAGTTGATTATTTATATTCGTGATTTATTGTAAGTAGTTGATTCCAATTTTTAAGTAAGCCAAGGTACCTACATGCTCAATTTTGCACTGGTCTAATCAAATTTTGGGTTTTTTGACGGTCCTGGGCCCGTGAAGTACAAAGGGAAAATAGAAGTCCAGTTCAAGCCGTAAACATAACCTACCTATAAAACTAAAGTGATGATAGTGAACTGTGTGCCGTAGCGTAAGATAGAGCGCGCGGCTGCTAGTTTGGTTGGATTGACAATCATCATACATATGGTATTTTTAAATAATCATTTAAAAAAACACTATTTATTAGGATGGACCCCTAATAAATAATGTATTTTTGTGGAGTATTTTTCTGTAGTAATAGAAATACTCGTTTAATTATTATTTTTTCTTTTCTTTAATTTTTTTTATTATTTTTCCCGTGTTCTAAACTCGATTGACAACCACCCCTTTTGAATTTGGCTCATACTTTTTTTTACACCATGCTTTTTAAAAAAAAACATTTATTTCTATATAAAGACCACTTACTCACTCTGGGTGTCGTAGCACAGTGGTGGCAGCGCTTTGGTAGTAATACCGAAGTTAAGCAACTTACGGCGCGGTCGGTGTTTGAATGGACCATTCCGACCATATAGGTGACTTATATCCCGAGCATCTCCGTGCTTCGGAAGGCACGTTAAGCCGCTGATTCCGGCTTTTTTTATAAAGACTCACAAGGAGCACTTATACCCGACACGAACATTCGAAACCATGAGTAGTTTTCTTTTTCCCATCACTTTATAGCTCTCACTAGATGGCGTTAGGATCACTTAAGTAACAATTTTGTTCACATTGGCGGTAAGCCATAGACAAAAAAAAGTGAGTAATATTTTAAATCGTAGAAAAATACGAAAATATACCTATTCTCGATTTTATTCTATAAATTACGCAATTCCAAGATTTTCTTTGATTCAAAATTGCATTCTATAATAGCTAACAAACACCTCAACTAAGGGTAAATAAATATATATCTGATTATCCGATCTCTAGTCATAATTGTTAAAAATGACAGCAATAAAGTTTAAACCATAAAACTATCGCAAACATACTGAATAAAACTTTATTAAAAAGGAATGGTAGTTTTTTAAATTCCACCTATACTGACAACACTTAAGCAAATTTTCATTGATAAATTAAACAATCTTGTTTTAAGTATTACTTACATGTATAAAATCAAGCTTAATTTGATAAATTACACGTGGTATGCATTGCTTAGGGTTTTGTTGTGTTTTTAAGATCTGTTGTGGCAACCATTGACTGCACAAACCGTCATTATTATCAAAAATTCGGGAGCTGTTACTCGTACTGCGTGTCCTTGAGCACTAAGGGCTCAATGTCAAATAGTTGCCAAATGGGCTACTATTGAAATGCGCCATTTACGAGCCAGGACTAGGCTTCTAGGTGTTTATATTCTCAGTCTAATAATAACTAAACATCAGCAGATCAAAACTTCAGTTTCATTTTCACTAATTACTGTAGGCTTCTGGCCTACAACAGTGTCATACATACACATTTTGGTCATTAGACTATCATAATATTGCCAACAACAATACTACTCATTATGGCAGAAATTTTAACAACAATACCAACAAAACGAAAATACAGGCACCACCAAACTAGTCAAAACACCCTCAACAAAATATGGATTGAACTCTCTTTGAATGTGAATTGAATGAACTGAATAAAACTAATAAACCCTAAAATTATATCACACTAGATGACCCGGTGAACTTCGTACCACTTACTTAGATTTATGTAAAATGTAGTTAAAACTTAAGCCGAACAAAACGAATTAATATGACAAAACTACAGAAAATTCAAGTAAAGCACAAATTAATATAAAAACGGAAATTCGTCACTTCCAAAGGACACGGTCGACCCGCCATACATTGCTTGCCCCAAAAGTAAAAATCCATGCGTCACGACCAAAACTAATTTTATGGGTTCGTTTTTTCGCCTTTTAAAATAATATAAGCCGTAAATAGCGGGGTTTTCACATGAAACGAAATAAAATGTGTGGGGTCAATCTCTTGCACACTATTTAGAACAGGAGCCCTATTTTGAATCATTCGCTTCAAGATGGCGAGTGATTTTCGTTCGACGTAGTGTCTAAAGTCATAGAAAAAAAATCGTTTTCGAACGAAAATCACTCGCCATATCCAAGCGAGTGATTCAAAAATAGGGGCCCAGGTCTTTCTAGATCATAGCGCCATCTGTGTTGAAAAACCGCCATCTAGGCCACCAAAACTAAAACATAGAAAACTGCCCCGCTAGGGTGCGTAACGCGTGAAAATTACGATGACGCAAACAATAGCCAACGAAAAGAAGTTCCTTGTCACAGTTTTTTTTTTCAAGTTTTAGGAAGAGGTTAGTAGGTTTAAAGGTTAGTACCTATGAAAGGCAAACGTTATTTTCCTTCTTAAAATAGCGATTGCGAGCGCTTACTTATTAAACTAACTGCCAGTTCTATGACACAGTATGACACAATATGCCATTTCGTTAAGCGGTCGTCAGTTTGCTAATAAGTGCTCGAAATCGCTATTTTCTGCCAAACACAACAATTGTTGGGGACAGGAAATTGTATTCAATCGTTGTCCTATTTTTTTTGTAGATTTATATGCCGCTAGATAAAAGCTAAGTAAATTAACAATATTGTATAAAAAATTTAATATATTTTTTGAAAAATGATATAGTCAAGTCTCTTAATGCTTTTCTTTAATCAAACATAAAACGACTCTGGGGCACGATACGACCGTGTCCTTTAAGAAGTAAGTTTTTTAAATGATCGAACCTGAGCTGGTTCCTAATAGCACACCAGGTTCGCCTCCTCCGTCCGATTTCCATGATCCAAATGTCTATCTCTAAAATATCTATTTAATATAGATGACCCGGTGAACTTCGTATCACTTCGTGTTGGGGCAGCCTAATAGTAGTTTAGTAATCTGGCAATACTGTCAGTGTCACTGTCACCTAACTTTTGAAGAAAAGATTGTTCAAATGTAAAAACAGAACTTATAGTAAACTTATTGTTTAACTCCTTAAAATGCATTGTCCCTTTTGTAATAAGTGGATGGAACGGCAGAACAAAAATAATAACTGTCCAGCAGGCCTAGGATGCACGCCGTGATAAAAATTTATCGAGGCATTTTAGCGCGTTTGTTTGTCAAAAATCGACATACCCGCAGTTGCTAACATGGCTGCCATGAAAGTCATGTCGTACTGTCAAAATTCGAAATATGACAAAATTATCATTGAACCCTAACATGCCACACATATTTTTATCGAATTTTGACATTTCGCCGTGTAACATTATCGTCCACCATTAGCGACGACGACAAATAAAAAAAAACATATTTAGAGCAAAAATATAAGACTGAGTCGTGCCATATTTTATCCTCGGCTCACAAAAAACAATAAAGTGTAAAAATATTAAAAAGAAAGTCCCCGTGGAACATTTTTTATCCCTAACATATTTATTAATTTGAATTCATTATCTGTGGGCAATATTTGATATACTCTTACTAATCTGTGGGCAATATCGAGTCAATCTGTCATTGTGTCAAGTTGATCATTTTGAGCCAAATCTGACATAAAATTGAGTGAATGGTTAGAAATTGACATATCTCGTTATCGTTGTGGATAAATTTGTCCAATGTGGTTGGCATGTTAAGGAATACGATAAAATAGCATAGATCGACTAATTTTGTCATGTCGATCAAAAGAAATAGTGTGTCGTGCATGTTAGGCCTACTGGTTGTAATAAAATACTACTAAGATGTGACGAATGCTACATCATAATCGGTAACATTCTGTTGCCAGTACTAAAATATACAAAAAAAAATTTAATTATACCAAAAATCTACTAAATTAAATCATTAATTTTATTGCATTTGATAATTATAACAAAAAAAATAACAAATATTCAAATTCCACCATTAGCGACGACGACAAATAAAAAACAACATATTTAGAGCAAAAATATATGACTGAGTCGTGCCATATTTTATCCTAGGCTCTCAAAAAACAATAAAGTGTAAAAATATTGAAAAGAAAGTCCCCGTGGAACATATATTTATTAACTAGCTTTTGCCGGCGACTTCGTCCGCGTGGAATAGTGACTTCTTTCTCCCGTTTTTTACACATTTACCACTATATCTTTGCTCCTTTTGGTCGTAGCTTGATGTTATATAGCCTATAGCCTTCCTCGATAACTGGACTATCCAACACAAAAAGAATTATTCAATTCGAACCAGTAGTTTCGGAGATTAGCGCGTTCAAACAAACAAACAAACAAACAAACAAACAAACAAACTCTTCAGCTTTATAATATTAGTATAGATTTGAATTCATTGTCTTTGGGCAATATTAGAATACTCTTACTAATCTGTGGGCAATATCGAGTCAATCTGTCATTGTGTCAAGTTGATCATTTCGAGCCAAATCTGACATTAAATTGAGTGAATGGTTAGAAATTGACATATCTCGTTATCGTTGTGGATAAATTTGTCCAATGTGGTTGGCATGACATGCAACTAACATTGTTAGGGAATATGATAAAATAGCATTGATCGATTAATTTTGTCATGTCGATCGAAAGTAATAGTGTGTCATTAATTTGGTAAGATTGGCACCCGTCAAACATGTCAAACAACGTCAAACATAACCCATTCATTATTATTTTTATATTTTGAAATTTAAATACATGATGTTATGAGCAAAGTTGATATTATGTTGTCGATTCAAAAGTCTTGTTTTAATGCGTTCTTCAATTCGAGTGGAACCGAGACTACAAATACCGTCAAATGTTTGACAGTAAGTAAGTGGTCAACTTTTATAAGGGAAAATGGAATTGTCGTTTTACTCTATCTTTCTCGCAATTTTTCCTTATTTGCTCACCGTTTAGACCTACCCTGGCCTACGACAAACATTTTAAAACCAAAATCAGCTCAATCGGCCCAGCCGTTCTGGAGTTTTAATCAGACTAACGAACATCAATTCATTTTTATTTATATAGATTTGTGATTTCAAGTTATCAATTAAAGTCACTGAATTATGAAACTTGTAATTAAAATTGAAGTATTTTCCTCTTAACATACAATTATTACTGTCTATAAAATAAATTGCCTGGAATAAATCACTTCCAGTGATAAGACCGCCTAAAATAAATATACACTTTCTGCAAATAAATTTGAAACTCGCCTGTATTGCTTTTAATTCATTAAGTGTACTCTTTTAACACATATCCTTTGGTGTTAGTTAAGTAAACAAACAAATCATGTCCCTATGTCACCAGACATAACTTTAAATTCCCCCGGATCCCCGGAACCCCTTCCCCCGGACCTCCGCAAGGAGCAGTTGTGTCTCAGAGCTATTTTAAAATTATTTCTCAAAATAAAATAAATCAGTGAAATTAAACGTGAACAAGAAAAATAGGAGTGCATAATCCTCGAGAAGGTGCCACAATTCTGCGTACCTGTTCAACATCCTGAGCGCCTAGTACATCGTGCACTGCCTACCTCTGTGACGTAAGCATAGACCGCTTCCAATCAAACGCCAGCGCATCGTCACCATCTTGTGCTGCACCGAGGCCACACCCCCTCCGCCACCCCGTCAGCCAATTAAGCCCCTAGCCTCTATTACACGAAAGCTAAATGGCCGGCCGCAGTGAGTCTACGTCAGCGTCGTCATTGGCGAATACCCCTCTGACCAGTTCTGCTACCCTAGTACGCATGGACACCGGACTTAACAGATCAGCGTCTGAGTCGGAGTTAACACATATCAGCGCTCTGAACTTTGCTTCCCAACGTAACAAAAGAGGTAGGGACCAGCTGGATGATTCGATGTCTAACCAAATGGATGATTTTAAACAAGAAATGCTGCATGAAAGCTAATGACATATTTTTCTGCCTCCCAAGCGGATGAGTTAAAAAAATTGAACTCAGCACTCAAAGAGATACAACAATCTAATCTCAACATTGAAAGCTCAGTCTCTTTCCTCGCTGCTCAAAATGAAGAGTTTAGACAGCGGATAGTTGAATTAGAGACTCAAGTAAAACAGGACAGAAATTATATTACTATTCTGGAGCATAAAATAGAAGAAATTCAAATGGATAATCGCAAGTCTAGCTTTGAAATTAAAAATGCCCCAAAGAAACCAAACGAAGACAAAAATGACCTCATTGAGATGGTTAGTGAACTCTCCAAGGCTCTGGACTGCAGTCTTACTTCTGCGGATATCAAAGACATATAACGAGTACGACCGAAGTCTAGTCACAACAGAAACCCAACTATTATAGTGGAAACTAGCTCCACGATGCTTAAAAATAAAGTTTTAAAGGCATCCAAAGAATTTAATACAAAGCACAAAAATAAGCTGTGTGCGAAACATCTCGGTTTTAAGACGCAAGAGGATTCGCCCATATTCCTTTCCGAACACCTTACTCCCAAAGGAGCGCGACTACACTTCCTAGCTCGTGACCTGGCCAAGTCAAAGAATTACAAATTTTGTTGGACCGCTTACGGAAAGGTTTATGTAAGAGAGAATGAACACTCTCCAATCATACTGATACGTAATGAAAGCCAAGTACACCAGCTCTTGGCTGGCCAGCATCACGGAATTTGACTATCTGAAAGCACTACGGCTATCCAAGGTACTTATTCTTATGAGCTTATTGTACTGACATATTTTCTAAATTTATGTGAACTTTTGTTATTTTTGTATACCTATCTAAAATCGAATATCTTATTTCAACTTGTAAAAGACCTTACTTTTTCCACCAAGATTGTAAAACTTTTTAAAAACTCATGCAATACCATACACATCCAATTTTATACTCTACAAACACAATTTAACTCACATGAAACTACACACTTCAATCCTCCACATCAGTTAGCTACCAAATGTTTATTTACTCAGCCACAGAAAAAACATTACTTGTGCCTCATTAGGACCCTAAGCAACATACAACGCATCAGTACAGCGTTTTTATGTAAATCTACCCCTACCGTGACGTACTTGCTACCTAATTATATTATATTAAATGGGTGATTCACAACTTCATAGCCAGAACGAGATAGATGATATTGATCTTTTCCACGCGGTAGAGTGTGATTGTTCAGAGCTATCATCCTATAAGCTAAATAATAAATCTGGACTTGTAATAGAGTCTCAAAATATATGTAGCATTTACTGCAACTTTGACGATTTCTTGATTACTTTGTCAAGTCTACCACTCGAAGCTGATATTTTGGTTCTAACTGAATGCAGACTATCTTCTCATAAAAAAATACCAGATCTAGCTAACTATACCTCATATGCTACCACTCGGCAACTAAACCAAAATGATGGGGTAGTAACATACATAAAAAAAACTTTACAGCCAAAAGTTCGAGAAATAGATCTTACACATGCTTCTTGCCTTCAGCTGGACATACTCAACTGGACAATACTTTGTATTTACAGATCCCCTTCTAATACAAATGCTGATTGTTTTATAGAATCCCTTGGTTCGCACTTGGATACAATGACCGAACAAAGTAACATCATAATCACGGGAGACATTAATATTAATATCTCACCAAAACTAGAAGAATTGCCCTACGAGTATAAAAATAGAACGAATTACTTAAACACTCTCTCTGAATATGGTGTTCTCGCAGGTCATACTATACCTACTAGAAAGAAAAACTGCTTGGACCACTTCATGATTAAGATGAACAATACAAATCATTCAGCATTCATTGCAGTTCTTCACACCACCGTTACTGATCACTTCACAATCATTCTCTCTATATCTAATACTAAATTTAAGAAAACATTACCAAGAACAAAAACAAAAACTGATTTTGCTAAGGCTCTTGATGACTTCCAGCAAAAAAATATCAGTGAATTATTGTGCTGCAACGACCCAACAACTTTATGCAATCAACTAACATCTATGATCACTGAGTCTATTAGTTCTTACACCACAGATATCCTACTCCCTAGAAGTCAGCGCACAATAAAACCGTGGATCACTCCTGGCATCTTACGATGTATTAAAAATCGCAATAAACTACAAAAACAGGTTCGTAAAGAGAGTCACAATGAAATATTAAGAATAACTTACACTAGATATAGAAATTACTGCAATAATCTTATTAAGAAACTCAAAAGGAAATACGAAAAAAACTTACTTACTCAATCCATTCATAACAACAAACTTTTGTGGAAAAATATAAAAAACATTACGTATACAAATAAATCTCAAAATGACATTGACGCATTAATTAATTTAAAAAGTAATCCAATTGAATCAGCAAATTTCATCAACAGCTACTTTGCTAAAATAGGAGAGCATCTTGCTAATAATATTCTACCGAGGAAAACCCCCGATCAACAGAAGATTAATGCTTTGACTACATGCAATACATTTGTTCTATTGGACACTGATGAGAAAGAAGTTGAAAAAATACTGATGAGCTTGAGGTCGGATGGTGCCCCTGGTTGGGATAAAATTCCCATTACTTTTTTAAAACAAGCTAGGAAAGTAATAGTTCCTATAATTACTCACCTTGCAAACTTATGCTTTGAGCAGGGCGTATTTCCCACCCCACTAAAAAAGTCAGTCGTTACTCCTGTGTTCAAGAGTGGGAATAGAGATGATATCGGAAACTATAGACCAATTTCGGTATTACCGGCAGTATCAAAGATTCTTGAGAGACTTTTGAATTGCCGATTAATGGATTACCTAAACAAATACAATATTTTATCCCCATCACAGTTTGGTTTTAGACAAGGTAAATCAACAGAAGACGCTGTGGCTGCACTGAGCCAACTAGTTACGGACAAAGTTGATAGGGGAGTCAAGTGTTTATCCACATTTTTGGACCTTAAAAAAGCGTTCGATACTGTCTCTATTTCCATTCTTGTTCACAAACTTGAAAATATCGGAATTAGGGATATTGCACTTTCTCTATTTAAGAGTTACCTTTCTGAGCGAACGCAGAGTGTAAAATTGGATCGCTATATTAGTGAAGACACTCCTGTACTTTGTGGGGTCCCACAGGGAAGTGTATTGGGTCCTACTCTATTTTTAATTTATATTAATGAGCTCTGCAATTTAAAGGTTGATAACGCCCAAATCTTTTCTTATGCTGACGACACAGCAGTTGTTTTCACGGGCAAAAGTTGGGCTGATGTAAGGAAAAATGCTGAAACTGGCCTTCATTTAATCCACAACTGGTTAAGAGATAACCTTTTGACTCTTAATACCACCAAAACCAATTACATGTGCTATAGTATCTTGAATAATTCACAACCTGACCTCGAGTTCAACCTTACAATCCACAAATGTGATGGCAATAGCCTTGACCCTAAAAAATGTGACTGTCCTGCAATAGACAGAATTGATAAAACCAAGTATCTGGGAATCGTGATTGACCAGCGGCTTTCCTGGCATCCACATATAGAACTTGTGTCCTCTAGATTGAGGAAACTGATCTGGATATTTAAGACTCTCAGACATGTGGTGCCGGGACGGTGGGGGGTCGACCACGGATCTTCGAGGAATATTCTCAAAGAGATTTATATATCGTTGGCCCAATCACTTTTGACCTATTGCATTCCGATATGGGGAGGAGCTGGTAAAACAAAAATGATTGAGTTGGAACGCGCTCAACGAGCTCTACTGAAGGTTATGTTATTTAAATGCAGAAAATTTTCATCCTTCTCCGTGTATGACCTCAGTAAAATAATGTCAGTTAGGAAACTCTATATTCTTGGTACCATATTAAGAAAACACAAAACCACCTCTTATTTCCCTAACAAAAACAATAGTAGGCGAATTAAAAATGTTGTCCCAGCTATTTCAACTCGTACAGCGTTTGGTAGAAGACAATATAACAGTCGTTCAGCTTTTATATATAATAAAGTGAATAAACTTATAGGTATTTACGACAAAACACTTCATGACTGTAAGAAGAAAGCCACTAACTTCCTAATGCCCCTGAGCTATGAGAATACTGAGGCTTTACTAATGCACATGGAGTAAATGAGCACAACATCCCACACACAAACACACACACACACACACACACACACACACACACACACACACACACACACACACACACACACACACACAACACACACACAACACAAACACACACACACACTCGCACACTCGCACGCACGCAAACTCTTTTGTTATTTTTCTTCCTTTTTTGTTCCATTTGGTTTTTTATTGTTCCTTTTCGTGTGTTACAATTAGTTATGAAATCTTAAATATAAGCAGCTATGGAAGAGCGTGGACACCTAGCACAGGCAAGACATTTGCTTAAAAGGTGTCCTCGGTCAAATATTATTTAATGTAAACTGCATTTTATGAAAATAAATTTATTTATTTATTATTTATTTAATTAACATTGCCGTTGTCATCTCCAACACTAATTAGGTATCTTTTTCTGCTTAGTGAATGTAGCCTTCCATGATATTCATATAAAGGTAATAAACCTATGTTCTATAACTTTTTTTTGGGTGTGGACCCAAAATAAACACTTCTATTTATAGAGGTCACAAATACTTTGTATCATTTTTATTTGTATAATTCTTACCGGCTAGACAGCCTGCTTTTCTGGTCACTAACAAATTACTATTAGGTCTTTGCTAATCACTGCTTCAAAAGCCAAGTACAATAGGTATGGGTATTATTTAAGTCATAGTTACTAACACAAATGGCCATGTAGTTAGAGTGAAATAAAGACCATTCTCTAGTATTCAAATCAATAGCATTAAAATATAGCGTGGCAACTTACTTCCTCTCTTACTTTAAAAGCATTTGTATACTACTTTTCAGTTTCAAGCAAGATACTTAAGAGCTGATTACACATTAATCACATTATTAAAGCTTGTACTGTGTTACTGACAGACTGAATTATGTTGACTGACATAATATTACCATTGACAGACTAACTGCTTATTTATTAAGACATTATTGCACAAATCATGGTGTACAAATGTGGTCCCAATGCTAAACGCATTCCAGTCAGACCTTTAGGTCACACAGAGTGATGATGAACTGTGTTAGGGAATGTCACGTCGGCATTACGCTTAAAAATTTAAACTATCAGGCAGCTAAATTACCAAATTCTTTGATCTCTATTATCATTCAAAATACCTTTCTTAAGACAATCAAAACACTACCTGTTAGGTGCCATTTAGGTTAATATTAAAATAATAACTTACATATTCAGATCTAGGCTTAATTTTTGTGCTCACCAGGTTTATTTATCCAAATAATAATTTAAACAGTTATGATTTTGAATGCATTCTGTATGTATTCTACTTATATTGCTCCCTTAACTTAGCCTTGGGCATATCCATAACTAGAATATTTCACATTTGTACTGCAACTATACAACGGTGATAACACATAATAAGTGACTTTGAATGGACATAACAGCTCTGAGGTTGTACTATACACATTATCAATGGAATAGTGCATGGATGGTATAACTTATGACCACATTATTTTATGCTTTCAATGTAATAAGTTTACTTTTATTACACCCTAGTTGTGATGCCATGATCTCATCTCACAATGTAACTTATCATATTTAGGTACTTAGATTTGGCAGTACGGAATATACTTATTCTTTTTCTCTATGTTAATTTAGTCAAGTATTTCATCTTACAACAAAAGAAAAACTGAGTAGCCACAACAAATAATCAAAACTATGACATAGGTATGGCTTAAAAACTGGTTGTCTCAATTTTGTTCCTAGAATCACAATACTAGCTCTGGACTTCTTAGTTCTCACCGTCCCACCTGAGGTCGAATTCAAATTTCCTTTTGCTTCTACTGCGTCTTGTTGTAACTTCAAGCACTTTCCTCCACAGTAAGCATTGTAAGCATTCCTTTCATTTGCGGCCTCGCAGTCACCTTCCGCAATGGACAGTTGTGTTGTACAATGTATCTTGCTATAGGTTCCACAGCGGCATCAGTGCATCTCATGACTCTGTGCACACAAGTGCAGCAACCATATTTCTGCAAAGAAAAAAAACACTCGGACAGTAACCATTCATGGTTAACACATTTTGTGTTTGTTTTGTCACCGCAAGATAAAAGTTCTGCTTTAACTTTTATAGAACAAATTTTTGATACTGATGAGAAAAAAAACAGATACAGATTTTATATAACTGTTCGATCTGATTTCATATTACGATTAATCTATGTTTGATGCAATACAAAGTTAAGTATTCTTTGATCAACGATGATCACCATAGAAAGTCAGGAAACTATCACAATGCAGTTGCGATAACTCACCAAATCGGGCGTAATTTTCAATCCCTCTTCTGAAGTGTGGTCTCCAAATTAAACACCAGTCTTCATTGCAACATTATATTGTATAACAAGACATATTCTTTACATAATTTCAACTATTTCCTCCAAACAATTAATTTACTTCTGTATGCATTTTATGCCGCGCCATGATTGACATTCCGATCTTGTCATCTGTCAAAACTGACAGTGACGTTTATACTCTTTATATTTATTACATCGATAACGTTTCAACGTTATCGTTACAAAACCCGTATGCAATCTAGATTCTGTACAAGATAATAATTACCAAGATGTTCCAATAACAAATCAATGAAAATACCTTACAGATGACTACACGACCTACCTAATATCTTACAGATTACTACACAATGCAATAATAGTGTATTGTTTTTGGAAAATCTTCTTTTAAAATATCTTCCGGTTTCGATAACCATTTGAATTATAACGATAGTTCGTTCGAATATAAAATTGTTAGTTTTTTGTTCGTTTCAGAAATTCTACCCGACATTATTTTTATTTTAATATTTTTTATCTTGTAGAATGGATGTGAATAATAAAAATACAGACATTGGACCAGTCCCTGAACCAATGCCGGGACCTTCTACTGCCAGTACTCGGCCTTCGCGGAAAAACAGTACGAGTACATCCACAAGCAGCAGCAGCAGTTCCTCTTCAAGCGAATCGAGTTCTACGGATGGTAATCTCCGCAAGAAAAAAAGAGGGCGGAGGTACAAAAAGAGACGTTCTGAACGTAAGGTGCGTAAACTATCCAAAGAAATACGAAGCCTTTGAGAACAATTAACGAGGACAGAAGAAAAAAATGTGAGTACACATTGTATTGATTCGGATAATGATGCTGTTTCTATTTTATCTGGAATCAGCCATAATCTTTATAACGATTTCTCAGAATTATCGCATAGTAAGCGAAACCGTTAATACCTCGAAACCCTTCGCTTTCGATATCGAAACTAAACTCAAGGAACCGAGCATGCAAAAGACATCCCTCGATCATCTAAAATTACTAAATGATTTTCAGCATCTAGATAGTAATGACTGGAATGCTATTAGATATTTAGATACGCAAAAATTATACAATTGTACCCCTGGCTATACAGATATAGATTTAAATGAAGAGGTTAAAGTTTATGAGGCTCCTCGCCATTTAATACATGCTGACAGAGCATATGCGGCTTTGACTATGTGTGCTGTAAAGCAAAGGGATTCGTTGCAGACAATCTTGGGTGATTTGTTGTCTTGGGCAAAAGATTCAGACAACCTTTTTTATGACTCCCTCAACGCGAAAATTAATGATCTTTTTTTAGCTGGAGATTTTCTTAAAACTTCCTCAGATTTATTACAGCTTATTTGTGGCCACCGAGCCGAGATTATTCATATGCGGAGAGATTGTGTCACTAAACAAGTGAAGGAACCACTAGTCAAAACAAATTTAAAAAAGATCCCACCTACAGCCACGAATTTATTCAAGACTGAAAAATTTTCAGCTGCCATTGAAAAGGCCGGTGGTGTTCGGAAATGTTTCTGGCCATTAAAGAAGACAAATAATAGCTCTACCTCGCAGGCTGAGCATAACAAACGAAGCACCTCCTCGCAGGGGGTTGCGTCTCGCAAAAAACCTACCCAAGGTTATCCTCATGGGCCATTTAGTGGTGCGCATTGTTCACATGCCACCAGTTGCCACAACCCACCTCTGCAAGGTGGTTGTAACTCGTACTATCCTTCGCAAGGTTATAGTCATCATTCAGGCGCTCAAAATGGTCAGAATTCCTTTCGTGGCCGTTCCTCTCGACCAAACACAAGAGGTCAAGGACAAAATAAGGCTGGACAAAAACGAGCATGGTCACAATCTCGAAACAACCAGGATAACAAGCGGAAAAAAATCTGACTCGAATCATTTTCGAGCGGGCCGTCTTAAGAATTATGTTCACGAATGGGAGCAGTTACAAGCACCAGGCTATATATTGAAAATTCTAAAGGGGTATCGCATACCTTTTTGCCAAAAACCACTTCTTGTTCATCCAAATATAATAGGCAACCACATGAGTGTGCCACAATCAAACGAAATGTGCAATTTAATAAAACAAATGAAAGATCAAGAGGTATTAACAAGGGCTGCACACGGTCCGAGTTTCCTATCGTAAATGTTTCTTGTTCCCAAGAACGACGGCACGTTCCGTCCTGTTTTCAATTTGAAGGCCCTCAATCAATTCATAATAACAGAGAAATTCTGCTTGCTCAATGTGACCCGTATACCAGATTTTATTCAATCGAGAGTTTGGCTTTGCAAAATCGACCTGTCGCAAGCTTATTTTCACCTGCCTGTTGCTCGCAGTCACAGGAGGTTCCTTCGCTTGATGTATCAAGGCGAATTACTAGAAATGACTTGCTTACCTTTTGGCCTGAATACAGCACCAAAAACGTTCGCCACATTAACAAATTGGATTGCTCATACTCTCAGGCAAAGGAATGTCCGAATAATCGTGTTTTTAGACGATTTTCTGATAGCAAATCAGGACAGAAACATGCTTTCGAGTCACGTGAATTTGACGATTCAAATGTTAGAGTCCTTAGGCTGGATAATCAATTACGACAAATCCGTTCTAGTGCCGTCAAAAACCATAACATATTTAGGGATTCAGTGGAACCCGTGGACGAATCAAAAGCATCTACCGGACAAAAAGATCCCACAACTTATATCGAAGTTGACAGCGATGTTAGATCAAGAAAAGACAAGTCTCACGGAATTGCAGAGCCTGGTAGGTCTTCTCAATTTTGCAAGTTTCACCGTACCTCAGGGTCGGCTGCACTATCGGGAACTGTTAAACCTACTCAATGTAATATTGAAAGCGAACCCAAGGCAGTCACATTACATTCCTCTGAACGCCAGAGAGAACCTGAGGTGGTGGCTAGAGAATTGCAGACAACCTTCTCCAATTCACATACCACCACCCTCACATTACCTAACCACCGACGCTTCGGATCTAGCATGGGGAGCTCGTTTGGACAACCTGTCTCTAACGGGATTTTGGACGGATTAGGAACAAGGTCTTCATTGCAACCAAAAAGAAATGTTGGCAATACTAAAAGTTTTACAAGATAATTGTCAGCACCTGAGCCACAGCACTATATTGATACAGTGCGACAACAGGACAGTTATAGCATATCTTCGACACGAAGGAGGTACCAAATCAGCTCCCCTGTTAAATCTGACTCGTCAAGTTTACCAAATTCTGGACGAATACCACATACATGTGAAAATATATCACATTCCAGGAATCTACAACGGTCACGCCGACCATCTATCGAGACTTCGTCCAGTCCCGGAATGGCACATTCTTTCAAAGGGCACTCAAAAGGTATTTTCCAAATGGGGGATTCCCCAAATCGGTGTATTTGCATCAGATCGCGCTCATGTAGTGATCAATTATGCTTCCTTGGACCTACATGACCAACAAGCGCTGTTTCACGACGCTTTCTCGCGGATTTGGAACTATCCTCTGGCATGGATTTTTCCTCCACCTTTTCTCATTCCCAGATCGTTGAGTCACCTCAATCAGTGTCAAGGAACGTACCTGTTAGTCGTACCACGTTGGGATCGAGTATATTGGAGGGCAGACGTGAAAGCACGAGCAATAGCTCCTCCTTTCACGCTTCTGAATCTAGAAGAGATCCTGATAGATATAGCAACGGGCCTTCCACCTCCGAATGTGGCCGACATGACACTGGAGGTATGGAAATGTGGGGGTGGACGAAAAATCTGACAGGCTGGAACAGTGAACAAATTTCTCTTCTCCAAAAATCCTGGCGGCCTTCAACTAGGAAAACGTATGATTGTGCTTGGAGAAAATGGCTTAGTTGGGCCAAAGAGCATAATGTTGACCCCTCTAACCCAGTTGGTAATGATGTGGCTAGATACCTGTCAGATTTGCACTTGATACACAAGTTATCATATAACACCGTTTTGTTACATAAATCGGCAATTTGTACTCTTTGCAATGCAGAATGTGCAGGTGCCTTAAGTTCCCACATTTTGATTAAACAAGTTTTAAAATCAATATCCTTACAAAAACTTATATGTCACAAACCACCGGTTTGGAATATAAATGTTTTAGCTTCATTTCTAGAAAATCATAATGTTAATATTACAAATACCTTTGAAACACAACAACATACAGCAGCTCTGCTATTGTTGAGTTCGGGACGTAGAATTCATGATTTAACTTTACTTAGCATTGATTCTGATCATTGTTCCTTTACAGACGATTATGTGGTTCTTTGGCCAGTCTTCGGTTCTAAAACCGATGCTGCAGGTTATAGGCAATCAGGCTGGAGATTGATTGCTAATCCAGGTTGCCGTAATCTGAACCCAATATTTTGGATACAACATACAATTGATTTACTTAAAATTCATAGAGAATCTGCTAAATCTAATTCATTATTTATTAACACTAAGGGTGTGCCCAAATCTGCTTCACGGGCGATTATTGCGGGATGGATAAAGAGCCTCTTAAAGGATGCAGGCATAAAAGCAACCCCAGGAAGTGTACGTTCTGCAGTCGCCTCTAAGAGCTGGTTAGACAATCACCCATTAGAAGATATATTGTCGAGGGGCAACTGGCGTTCAACAAACACCTTTTGTAAATTTTATAGACGAGAAGTTATGCCCTCATCAGTTACACCATCTGTTACGGCTTTGTTTAATGTAGCTGATTAAATATAATTTATTTAAATCATTAACATTGAATTTATATATGATTTATTTACTTCCTTGTATTTATAAAAAAATAAAAACAATATATTTATGAACGGAAAATGTTTTATTCTGAAATATATTGTAAGTATCCAGATTCCAGGACACAAAAAATTAACTCTTAAAACTATGTTTTTAAAACAAATATAAATTATCTTTCTTAATTATATATAAATTATTGTCACATTGGGCGTCTTTACCACCACCAGGCGATAACAAACACGTCTCAATTAAATAAGCTTCGAATAACGGTCAAGTCAAATTAATAGGAGCGTTTTACCTACCAATAAAACGCATATTAATTTACCTACCTTATTCGAAGCTTATGAATCAACTCTGCCTGGTAGATCTTCGACTCAATGATTTACAGAAATGGCGGACTTCCCTTCAACGGTCGCCCCCCACTGCCGGGTGATGGTGGTAGAAAGAGACAGATGTATTAGGGTAGAAAGAGACAGCAACATCCGGCGGGAAAGGTAGTGCCTATCTCAATTAAATAAGCTTCGAATAAGGTAAGTAAATTAATATGCGTTTTATTGGTAGGTAAAACGCTCCTATTAATGAGTGACGGTAGTTTAATTTAATTTTTCATAACTATGTAATGACAAATAACACCTTAGTCTGCCTGTGACCACGGATGCTGTAAAGCATTCGAAACGTCAGGCATAAAATAAAAATAAACGTTGGCGAAATCAATCCGTAAAATTGTGTTTTTATTGTAGATAAGAGATTATTAGAATTAGCTCTAGACTTTGTGTGTGCCAAGTTTTGTTTAAATCGGTTAAGTAGTTTTGGCGTGAAAGCACGACAGACAGACGGACAGACAGACAGTTACTTTAAAATCTATTATATAAAAATGAAATGCAAAATGTGTTGGTAAGTGCATAACCTCAACAACGCCTAGACCAATTTGGCCAATTCTTTATTGTCAGGAGAAGGTTCTTATGAAAGAAATATTCAAGTAATTGCTTACTTTCTTAGCGGGGCGGGGGGTGAAACAAAGTTCGCTGGGTCTGCTAGCTTATAATAAAAATAAAATCTAAAGTAAGGATTAATCTGCATAATTAATCAAACGTCATAGAAAAAGATTCATCGTTTAATCTTTTTGTTCCACTGTAGCAGCCTTGGCACGGGGAATGCAACAATATGATACTGGAAGAACCTTCCTTACATGTTGACGCTCAGCAGCCAGGTTTCAGTTATCATAGATGCCCCTCGCTCTCTGAAACAAAATTTTGGTCGTGGTACCTATGTAATGGTGGCATTTCTAAAGACTGTGTGGCTAAGATTATGATCTGGATAAGAAATATTGTTTATTATTTGCCTCAATTTCTGAATATGAACTACATGATAGGAGATTTTCTAAATTCAACTGGAAGAAACTTCCTCTTAAAGAAGATCTTAACTTCTTAATTTCAAATCAAAATCAAATCAAATAATTTATTTCCAAGAAAGTGGTACATACAAGATCATAAAAACATAGTTAGTTCAGCACATTCTGCCACTAGTGGCGTAGAAATATTCACAATTTCACATTTTCTGTTAATAGGTACATTTTAGATACAGGCACATTCTTTAATCAATATATTACGAGTATTATAGATAACCAATTTAAATTACAATTTAATTCAATTTTATTAATGTCACTAAATATTCTCGTTTGTCGTCAATTAATTATTGGAAGTCATCTTTAATATCCATTTGTAAATGTAATGTAGGTATACAAATTATAAATATTATGATGGTAGGTGTAAATCTTTTATGTTACTTACGCCAGTCTGGAAATAAATCAATAAAAGGTTAGACGTGTGTTTCCTTAAGCTCCTAGTAGGTACCAATCTACTCCATATTTGTCAGTGGCGACAGGTTATTTTTAGAACTGGACGCGTGCAACATTTACGATGCCAATCGGAAAAATAAAGGAATTTGACGTGCACAAAGACGATTGGAATCTTTATATTGAAAGGGTGGAACAATATTTCGTGGTGAATGAAGTGAAAGACGAGTTAAAAGTGCCAACGTTAATAACTGTTATGGGAACGGAAAGCTACGAATTGTTAGTGAACTTGTGTACTCCTGCGAAACCTAAAGATAAATCGTTTTCGGAAATTGTTGACGTCAGGGGAAAACATCTGCAGCCTAAGCCCAGTGAATTGGCCGAACGGTTCAAGTTCAGACATAGAACGCAAAAAAAGGACGAGGGTATTTCGGAGTACGTAGCGGTGCTGAAAAAAATGTCCAAGTCTTGTGAATTCGGCAGCTGGCTCGAAGTAAGCTTACGGGATCAGATGGTATGCGGCTTCAGGAGTGAGGTCATCCGACAAAGACTATTCGCCGAGACCAACCTTGATTTCGCAAAGGCGTACACCATAGCCATCAGCATGGAAGCAGCGGAAAAAGATGCAGCCACGGTAGAAGGTCATAGGTCAACGGTCGAAACCACTGTGGAATGCCAGGCGATGTCAGCGGGAACGAGGCGCGCCGGCAACGTGACAAAGACGTCGAGACGCGACCGGGGAGATGGCACGGCGCGGGAGTCCTCATCGCAAGGCGCAGGTGCATGGCGGGCAAAAGGCATGCGTGCACCAGCCGCGCCCGGCCCAGGCCGCGCGGGGGAGCGGGATCAGCGAGCTCACGGGTGCAGTGCATGTGGTGGCAACTCACATGACGCATCTATCTGCAAATTCCGTAGTTACGTGTGCCGTGTGTGTAATCGACCTGGGCACTTAAAGCGAGTGTGTCCTAACCTAACAACAAACCAATATCACGTGCAGGCTTCGGTTGAAGGTGAAGACAGCAGTGATAGTGACCATAGTGAAGAGGTAATTTTCATTGATTTAAATAAGTTAACCTTAAATGATTGCAAACCAATAATCATTTCACTTAAAATTGATAATAAATTAGTAGATATGGAGTGTGATACTGGGAGTGCTGTATCTTGTGTTAGCCAAGAGATGTATAAAAGGTATTTTAGCCATTTTGAAATCAAACCATGCAATTTATTACTGAGATATTATACAGGAGAAATTGTTAAACCGGTAGGAAAGATACAACCCAATGTAAAATACAATAGTGATGTAAAGACATTGGATCTATATGTTATAAAAAATGGTAAAACTGCTTTATTGGGCAGACAATGGCTGGCAGAATTGAATATACAGTTGCCTAAGTTTGAGTGTAGTAATGTAAATAATGTGTTGAACGGTTCGTCATTGTTGTCCGATCTCAGTTCCAGATACTGTAATGTGTTCGCGGAGGGACTGGGCCGGTACACCGGCGGGTCAGTGAGCGTCCACGTGCGAGAGGGCGCGCGGCCCGTGTTCCTGCGCGCGCGCCCGCTGGCGTACGCGCTGCGCGAGCCGGTGGAGCGCGCGCTGGAACAGCACGTGCGGGATGGCATCCTCACTCCCGTCGAGCGCTCCGACTGGGCGACGCCTATTGTGCCAGTCGTTAAAAAAGACGGTAGTATCAGGATCTGCGCCGATTATAAAATTACCTTAAATAAAGTTTTAGAAATTGACCGTTATCCATTACCAAGGGTAGAAGACTTGTTAGTACGTTTGCATGGAGGGCAGCACTTTAGCAAAATTGATTTATCTCAGGCATATGCACAATTTGAACTGGACGATTCCAAGAAATACACTGTAATAAACACACATAAAGGTTTATTTGTCTATAATCGTTTAGTGTATGGATTAGCCTCTAGCCCGGGCATTTTTCAACGTCGTTTGGAAGAAATGTTTGCAGATTTACCGCGGGTTGGGGTATTTTTGGATGATATCATAATTACTGGTAGAAATCCAAACGAACACATAGACAACTTAAATAAGGTATTTGAGCGATTACAAAAATATGGTCTGAGGGTTAAAAGGGAGAAATGTGAATTTTTCATGGAGTCAATTACCTATCTTGGTCACGTTATCAGCAAGGACGGGGTTCATACTTGCCCGAACAAGATAAAGGCCATCATTAACACATCTGCACCATGTAACGTATCCGAACTTCGATCATTTATTGGAATGATTATGTATTATGCTAAGTTTGTGCCAAACGTCAGTACCTTATTAGCACCGTTGTATAATTTACTAAAGGCGGGTGTAAAATTTGAATGGAGCGATGAATGTCAAAGAGCTTTCGAGGAGTTGAAGAGTAGACTGACTAGCAGCTCCGTGCTCACGCACTACTCGGCGACGCTACCGCTGGTGCTGACGGCGGACGCGAGCAGCGTGGGCGTCGGCGCGGTGCTGGCGCACGTCACGCCGGCCGGCGAGCGGCCCGTCGCCTACGCCTCGCGCTCGCTCTCGCCCGCCGAGCGCCATTACGCCCAAATAGATCGAGAGGCACTAGCGATTGTGTTTGCTATACGCAAATTCCATCAGTACTTATATGGCAGGCATTTTATTCTAAGAACGGATCACAAACCGCTGACTTATATCTTGGGTAATAAAGTAGGTATTCCGGTTATGGCAGCGTCGCGCTTACAGCGATGGGCTGTGCTTTTGTCGGGTTATCGGTATGATATTGAGTACGTTACTTCCAAGAAAAATTGTGCTGATGCATTGTCGAGATTACCACCTAATGTCAATAAGGAAAAGAAAAATAATAATAACGAGGAGGTAACTTACAGTAATTTTGTAGAAAACTTTTTGCCTGTTACTAACGCCATGGTTAAAGAGGCTTCGGCGCGAGATAAAACACTAAATAGGGTTAAGATTTTCATTGAATCTGGTTGGCCAGTGACTTGCCCAGAGGAAGCACTTAAACCATATTTTATGAGACGGAACGAATTATATTTGGATAATGGGTGCGTTATGTGGGGATATAGAATGATTATACCTGATACATTACGACCGGTTGTTTTAAAACAGTTACATATTAGTCATCTAGGAATCGTGAAGACAAAGAGTTTAGCTAGAAGCTACGTTTGGTGGCCACGTATTGATGAGGATGTAGAACAGCAGTGCCGTGCGTGCGAGACTTGCGCGCGGGAGGCGGACGCGCCGCCGCGAGCCGCCCCGCGCCCATGGCCCTACGCGCCGCAGCCGTGGACGCGCCTTCACATTGACTTTTTAGGACCGTACAGAGGGTTTTCTTATTTAGTTTTGATCGATTCCAGTTCTAAGTGGCTCGAGGCTTACGAAATGAAACAAAAAACTGCGGCATGCGTCATAAAAACACTTCGAAGTACATTTGCACGATTCGGTTTACCAGTAGAATTAGTGTCAGATCAGGGTCCACCATTTACGAGCACTGAATTTGAAGCTTTTTTACAAAACAACGGAATCAGACAATTATTTTCGCCAGCTTATCATCCGTCATCAAACGGAGCTGCTGAAAATGCAGTCAAGTTATGCAAACGTACAATAAAAAAAGCCTTACGGGATAATGTAGACGTCGATACTGCCCTACAAACCTTTTTGTTAACGTATAGGAACTCGATTCACAGTACAACGGGGGAATCTCCTGCTAGGTTATTACAAAAGCGTTCGTTGCGCTCAAGGTTCGATCTACTTCGTGGTAACTACGTTGTTGAAGAGCGAGTCAAGCAAGCACAGGATAATCAAGTTAAATTTTCGGGGGGTGAAGAGCGCAGTTTTAGTGTCGGTGAACCTGTATGGGTAAGAGGTTTCGGAACGCAGGATAAATGGATCAAGAGTAGCGTAGTTCGCAGTGAAGGGTCGCGTAGGTGTGTAGTGGAAAATGGTAATGGTCAATTTAAAAGACACGTTGATCAAATTCGTCGCAGGTCCCGACTATCGGTACCGTACAACGAAGATTCTTTAGAGAAATCACGAGACAACGGGAAGGAGGATGTCGTGCCGGTCGAGGGTGCGGTGGTGGATGGGAGTGGCGATGCTACAGAGCTACCCAATTCAGTAAATTCGCCGCAACAAATTTCCATACCTACCGCTGACAATGCTTCACCAGCTACGTCCCATGCACCGCAGCAACCTGAACCTAATAACTCTAAGAGGATCCGTAAACCTGTAGTTAGATTCGGTCTTGAAATAGATTAAGTATATTTAAGCATTAAACCATTTGGTGTCTTGTAGACAACTCATTATTTTAGGTAGCATTTGTTAATTTAAAACACAAAAACAAAAAAATGTTTAAATTATTTATTAGAACTACTATAAGTTTTGATTTAATGGTGGAGGTGTAATGTAGGTATACAAATTATAAATATTATGATGGTAGGTGTAAATCTTTCATGTTACTTACGCCAGTCTGGAAATAAATCAATAAAAGGTTAGACGTGTGTTTCCTTAAGCTCCTAGTAGGTACCAATCTACTCCATATTTGTCAGTAAAAAGTCAATAACAGTGTAGAAACATTCATTCATTAACCAATTCTTCAGATTGTATTTAAATTTACATAATGTCATATTTCTTAGAGTAGGCGGAAGCTTATTAAATATTTTAATTGCATTAGAATAAACATTATTTGAACATAATTTAAGCCTATTGAGTGGTAGATATAGCTTAGTTCCATCTCTTCTTACTCTATTGTTTTTAAGCACCTCACTTTTTAAAGGGAAATAATGTGGGTGTTTTTTCACAAATAAGCATATCTCAAGTATGTACTGACATGGCAGAGGTAAAATTTTAAGCTCTTTGAACAGTGGGGCGCAAAGCGCTAGGTAGTCGGCACCACAAAGAGCCCTTACACACTTTTTTTGAGCCCTGAAGACTCTTGTTACGTCCACGGAGTGTCCCCAAATAATAAGTCCATATCGCAGAATTGAAGACACATAGCCATGGTACGCTGTTAATGCAGCATTTTGAGACGCTGTTAGTCTCAACCGACGTAAGGCGAATACAAATTTATCTAATTCAATACAAAGTCGATTAACATGCTCTTTCCAATTTAGGTGTTCATCTACCGTAATGCCCAAAAACGTGGCATAGTTTACGTGATCAATATTCGTGTCATTATAATTAATAGTAATAGGAATGTCTTTATTGTTGTATGGTCTAAAATAAATTGTATTAGTTTTGTCAAGATTAATTTTCAAGTCATTTTGCTCGAGCCATGCTATTACATTATTCAGTTCATTACTAACTAATTTCCCTAGCGACTTCTTGTCTTTACTTTTAATGAGGACTGTCGTGTCGTCCGCAAATAGGATGCATTCTTGATTTATCGATTTCGGTAGGTCATTTATATATAACAAGAACAGTAAAGGACCCAGAATACTTCCCTGCGGTACGCCAGAATCGTTGATTTTGTGTGCAGATTGGAAAATGTGTTTTTCGTTGCCAAATATTTTTCCTACTTCGGTATACTGGTAACGCTCAAACAGATAGCTATGGATCCATGCTAAGGCGTTGCCTCTTATGCCATATTTTTGAAGCTTCAAAAGTAAGCGGGAGTGAGAAACATAATCAAACGCTTTGCTCATGTCAAGGAGTATCTTCTTTGTTGTTAAGAGCCTCTGTGATTGTTTTAATAAGAGCAAAGCACGCATGAGTTGTGGACACCCCTTTTCTAAAACCAAACTGGTTCGATACGAGGATGTTATTTTTGGTAAGAAAACCTTCTATTCTCGTCAACATGGCTTTTTCAAAGATTTTTGAGATGATTGGTATTAAAGTGATGGGTCTATAATTACCCATACACATGGGATCTCCTTTTTTGTATATAGGTTTGATTACAGATAATTTGAGCCTGTTTGGGAAAATACCTTGTTCAAACGATAGATTTATTATATAAGCTAATGGCGGAGCTATTATATCAGCACAAATTTTAATAATTTTGGTACTTATTTCATCGTAACCCACGGAATTTGTATTATTAAGTGATTTTATAATTTTGACAACTTCACAATCTGTGATCGGTAACACAAACATGCTGTTGGCCGTATCGTCAATATTAATATTTTTATTAGTTTTGTTCATTTCATGTTTATTATTTGTAGTCAAGTTAATAAAATAGTCGTTAAATAATTCGGAGATGTCATTTGGTTTATTATAAATTATGTCATTATTAACAATTGCGTTTATGCCATTTTTATTATTATCTACATTATTGTTGTTTTTAATCACGTCCCATGAAGCCTTGCATTTATTTTTAGATTTCGCAATATAATTATTGTTATTTATTTGGTGAGATTTTTGTATGCATCTTTTTAATATTCTGGTATAGTCAGTATACAATTTTATGTTGTACTTTTTATTGCTAGCCTCTCTTTGATATTTGTAGTATAATAATCTTTTTTTCACACAACATTTTTTCAGACCTTTTGTTACCCATTTATTGTTGTTATTTCTTTTTCCAGCTCTTATTCGTACTATTGGGAAATAGAGATCATGAAAAAGTTTGAGTAGGTCATGAAATTTCTCAAACGATTTGTTGCAATCTCTTTCTTCATAAACTTCGTTAAATGATAGCGATGAAATGCACTTGTGATTTTTTTTAAAATTATCTTTGCCTAAATCGCGACGGTTTTCAAACCATTGTTTTTTTGAGGGTTTGTCATTGCCAGTTTTAGGAATAGTGAAAGTAAGGCTTTGTCCCGTATCATGATCTGACAATGCCAAATAGTGTATATTACTTTGTATGCCAAATAGTGTATTTACACTAATATTTATAAATAATGAATTAAATTGTAAAGATCGCAGAGATATTGTGTCACTCTCTTTAGAACGTACTATCGAACTAGCGTATACTGAGCTCGAAGATCATATTATTTTATCTGTGTATAGCCCCCCTGACGCTACTTACCAACTTTTTGAACCAATTATGGAATCGGCACTAGAAAGGGTTTCAAAATCGAATAAGAAAATAATAGTATGTGGAGATTTTAACTTTGATATTTTAAAGGAATGGAATACCGCCATTCGATTTCTTAATCTCTTCGAATCTTTTAATTTAAAAAATCTCTTTTGTGAACCAACAAGGGTGACTCCTACCACGGCCACTTGTTTAGATAATATTTTTTGTGATAAAAACGCAAATGTCATTGATAAAGGTATTTTAATTGGGCTCAGTTCTGATCATAGAGGTCAAAAGGTATTATTTGAACACAATCATTCCGCAAGTTTACCTGTGGAAACTAAGTATAGGCCAGTCACAGTAAATAGGTTGGATAGATTTAGGGATAAAATCAGTGAAAGTGTATATTCAGTTAACCAAAATATTAGTGATAGTGTAGATAAGCAATATGACGACCTCAAACGAATTTGATGTAATATTTCAGTTAACTATTCGCCTGCGGCGCAGACATATTATGTCTGCTGTCAAAAAACCGGAACTGCGGACAAGACATAATATGTTCGCTTTTCTGTGTTATCGAATTCCCGCCGCAGTCAACGGTTCCCGCGTACGCAAGTAGCGTCAGAATGATACAGAGCACTGCGAGATAAACAAGGAAGGCATGATTAGCAACAGCAGACCGCCTGCCATAGAAATTTTTTTTTTAATAATTTTTTTAACTCAGACATTTTGGCGGGTAATTTGATGTCAAGCAAAAATGTGCTTTATTTACTATACCTTAGAGTTTGAATGTAAACTGTCAAAATTAAATCGATCCGGTAACTTGAGCAAAACATTGTAAGTATTACAAAGACGCAGCTGTTTCTACTTGAATACAACGAGCTAGCTTGTGTTTCGAGGAACTCATCGACATAAATTACGCACACATGCCACTTGGCGTTCGCTTATCGCTCTTGTTTTTGTAACCGGAGTCGTCAAGGGCCATTAAAGTGGGAGGGGCGTATCGCAGTTGACGTCACTCGGAATTCAAGATGGCCGCAGGCGAATAGTTAAAGAAGAATAAACCAAACAAGGCCAAATGCCAATTTAATAATTGGGCCACGACAGGAATTCATAAAAGTAGGATCAAGTTATATGAATTATATAGTCTAAGAGAAAACTCTCAAGATCAAAACTTTATTGAATACGTTAGAAATTATTCAAAAATATTCAAAAAAGTTTGTGCTACAGCAAAATCACACCACCTTCGTAGAATAGTCTCTAGCGCCAAAAATAAAGTAAAAACAACATGGAGCATCATAAATAAAGAAACTTGTAAAAATAAATTGAGAGATAGCGAATTTACATTAAAAATCAATGATAAAACAATTAATTCAAATCCAGAAGTTGCAACTGCCTTCGAATCGTTTTTTTCACATATTGCACCTACAACAACGAAAGAACTTGCCTCTTCTTCAGTAATAGCGGAATCTATTTTAAAATTAAATGTTAATGAGTGTAATTCTCAACTGCAATTAAGGCATGTAAGACCTGAAGTAATAATAAAAACATTTCTAGAATTGAACATGAAAAAAACTGAGGATTTGTGGGGACTATCTGTGCATATTATTAAGTCAATTATCGACACAATAGCTCCTCAACTGGCCATAATCTTTAACCAGTGTATTGATGACGGTCAGTTTCCTAGTTTAATGAAGATTAGTAAAATAATACCACTTTTTAAATCAGGTGACAAAGGTGACCCCTCCAACTTCAGGCCAATATCAATTCTGCCAGTCTTGAGTAAAATATTTGAAAAAGTTATATTCAATCAACTTTTAGCACACTTTTCATTAAACAAGTTATTTCATAATAAACAATTTGGTTTTACTAAAGGTAGAAGCACTACAGATGCAGGAGTTGCTCAAAGTTGCTAAAAGTTGGGTATCTTCTGTGATCTATCCAAAGCATTTGATTGTGTCGATCATGAAACATTATTGAAAAAAATACGTCACTATGGGGCATCATTGAATTCATTAAGTAAAAAGTATGTGTTAATGGAACTGAGTCTTCTGGGGCACCTCTAACAATGGGTGTGCCACAGGGATCTATATTGGGACCTCTCTTATTTTTAATATATATAAATGACCTCCCGCACTTTGTAGGGAATCTTTGTGACATAGTATTGTTTGCAGATGATACTTCGTTGATATTTAAAATTCCAAGAGGTAAAGGTAATTTTGACGATGTAAACAATACTCTTTCACAAGTACTACATTGGTTTACTGTTAATAACTTACTTCTTAATGGAAGTAAAACAAAATGCGTTAAGTTTACGATGCCTAATGTCCGACAGGCACCAACTCAGGTTAAGATCAAAGACAAATCCCTTGATACCATTGACTCCCCAACATTCTTGGGTATCACTTTAGACTCCAAACTACAATGGGGTCCTCATATACAGACCTTGTCAAGGAAACTAAGCTCGGCTGCTTTTGCTGTAAGGAAAATTAGGCGTTTGACTGATGTAGAAACAGCTAGGTTAGTTTATTTTAGTTATTTCCATAGCTTGATGTCCTACGGAATTTTATTGTGGGGCTCAGCTGCTGATATAGAATCAATTTTTGTATTACAAAAAAGGGCAGTGCGTGCTATTTATAGTCTAAAACCTCAAGATTCCTTAAAAGAGGTGTTTCGAGAAATTAGAATATTAACTGTAGCCTCTCAGTATATTTATGAAAATTTAATGTATGTACGCAAAAATTTAGATTCATTTACGAAAAAAAGTGATATACACAAATATAATACTAGGAATAAGGATAAGCTTGCTATTCCACAATTCAGGCTTCGAAAGGTTGGTAATTCTTTCATGGGGAAATGTATAAAATTTTTCAATAAACTACCAGAATACATTGTTGACTTACCGATTACTAAATTTAAAATTGTTATTAAAGAAACCCTAATGACGAAAGGGTATTATAAAGTAGATGATTAGTTAAAAGATAATAATGTATGGACTTGCATGATCACCACAAACATTGTAAAACTTTTGAAAAGAGGCATTGACAATAGTGACTGAGTTTCTTGCGCAGCTTCTTCTCAGCACTAGCCCACAATTGTCCCGAAGCTGTGGTAGGGTCTATACTGGGACGTGTATAAGTGCCCCCAGTGGGTCTATATGCAAAAATAAACGACTTTTATGACTTTTATGTTTAAGTTACCTATGTTACTGGCTATTTGATCTATACTAGAGTCTTTTCTAGTAGGCACATTAATGTGAGGATACATATTATAATTGAGTAGAATTTCCTCCAATTCCTTACGTTGAGGGCTGTCTTTTAGAACATCAATGTTCCAGTCTCCGCATATCACAACAAGTTTTTTGTTATTCCTTGTGATTTTAGATAAGAGAAGCTTAAGTTTTTCAAAGAAGATATTTATATTTGATTTAGGAATTCTGTATATACAAACAATGATAAGATTATAATTAATGAGTTCAACACCACAGCTTTCAAAATCGTAACAACTGGCTAGTTGGTTTGCAATCTGTAGGGGTACGGAATCGATTTCATTTTTTATTAATATACATGATCCGCCTCGTCTTTCCTTCTCTCTACTGTACCAAGCAGCTAACTTATAGCCAGGTAGAAGCAAATTGGACTCAGATCCTTTTTTCATAAAGGTTTCTGTGAGACATACTATGTCTATACGGCCAATTGATGTTTCCAATTCATTTATGGTTAAATCAAAAATTTCATTTTTGTTTAAAATCCCGGCTATGTTTTGATGAAACAATGTAAGACTTTGGTTTGTTTCTTCTCTAATTAAGTTTTCTGAGGAAACTGACTCGCTTTTATTAAAAAATCTCTAGAATTTTGATTTTCAGTTGGAGTTGATTGTATTGGGCTACTATTTTTTATATTAATAACAGGGTAATAGTAGGGAATAGTGCCTTTTCTAGGAAGTAATAATAATAATAATAATAAATATACTTTATTGCACACCATAAACAATAAAAATACAGAAACATCTTAAATATGAAATAGGAGTACAATTCAGGCGGTCTTATTGCTTGAAGCAATTTCTTCCAGACAACCTTCAGGTGAGGAAAAGCATAAAGAATTAAAGAAGTGGTATGGCGAAGAAGCGTTTTTAACAAAAGATAAAGTGGACAGATTTCATTAAAAAGAGATAAGAAAAGAGTATAAGTACACATTACGTCATGATAATAAATAATCATAAAATACACATCATAATACAAAATATATAAATAAACTAATACATAATTAATTATTATACATATATAGATTATATTAAATATGAACCATATAAATAAACAGGTAAAAAATAATGATAATAAATGCATTATCGGTTGCAACCAGCAGATTTGAGAGTCACTTGTAGGAAAAACTACGTAAAAAAGAAAAGAAAAGAGAAATAAAAATGGAAAAGGGAAGTAAATAAGATATTGTCAACGGACCATAGGAATTATAGACGAGAAAGGAAAAAGGCCTTGACTTTGCGCTTAAAAGTAGGCAGCGTTTTTGACTCCCTGATAGAAAGAGGCAGAGAGTTCCATAGACGGATTGCTTGTACAGTGAAAGATTGTGCGTAGATACGAGAAGCATGAGGAGGAAAAAGGAGGCGAAGTCTTTTGGAAGACCGCATATCACGACCCTGGGCCGGCTGCATGAACTGGAAGCGCTCTTTTAAATAAGGAGGAGATTTAGGGCTGAGAAGGGTAGAGTAGAGAAGAGACAGTACGTGTGAGTCACGGCGAAGACGAATAGGCAACCATTTCAGCTGAGCGCGGTACTCCGATATATGGTCGTATTTACGCAATCCGAAAATGATGCGGATACAGAAGTTCTGAAGGCGCTCAAACTTACTTAGGAGAATCTCGTTAAGATCTAAATAGCAGCAATCTGCATAATCCAGAATGGGTAGGAGTAAGGCCTGAACAAGCGCAATTTTAGTGGGTATTGGGAGAAAATTACGCAGTCTATTCAGTGACGCTGCGGCAGCATACACTTTCCTGCTCACCTCAGCCACCTGCTTGGTCCAAGTGAGTGAACCATCGATGTGAATGCCTAAGTTTTTTACAGTTTCGCTAATTGGTATTTGGACACCGTCAAATGTAATGGGTGGCAGGCCACACCAGTCAATTCTGGAAATCTGCCATGGGCTACCCAAAACAATTACCTGCGTTTTCGCAGGGTTCACCTTGAGTCCAAAAGACCTACTCCACTCCAGGATCCGGTTAAGGTCAGTGTTAACCACGTCTACAACACTGGCAAGTCCTTCAAGGCTCCCCTGGGAATATATTTGGAGATCGTCTGCATACAGGTGAAAGGAAGAAGAGAGTTTCAGAGTAATTGAATTAATGAAAATTGCAAACAGGAGAGGAGACAGAACACCACCTTGAGGAACACCTGCATTGACGTCGCACCACGCTGAGAAGCTGTTTTCAGCAAGAATTCGTTGTCGGCGCCCATGCAGGTAACTACGAAACCAGTCGAGCACTGCTGGAGATATGTTGAGAGAACGCAATATACCAAGTAATATGTCAAAATCAACGGTGTTAAAGGCATTACTGAAGTCCAGTAAAGTCAGTACTGTGAGTTGTTTTTCATCGATGCCTCGACGGATGTCATCTGTGATTTTGACCAAGGCAGTGACAGTACTGTGACCTGGCCGAAAACCGGACTGGAAGGGATTAAGGAGTTGGTTTATGGACAAAAAGTTACTGAGCTGATGGTGCACAACACGCTCCATAACTTTAGAGAGGAATGGTAAGATGGATATGGGGCGGTAGTCAGCGTACGAAGAAGGATTCAACTTTTTGGGAAGGGGAGTAATTTGGGCATCTTTCCAAGTAATCGGAAAGATACCTGTGGCTAGGGAATGATTGATAATATGTGTGATGATTGGTACGAGGATATCGATAATAGGAAGGATCATTTTCCGGCTAACACAATCACTGCCAACCGCATTTGAGGCTATAGACAGGATGCTCTTCTCAACATCACAATCAGATACTGGACTAAAACTGAATATTGGATGGTCAGGAATCGGAAGTGATGAAAGTTGACTGAGTGTAGTGTTTTTTGTTTGGCTGTCTAAAGCAGCAGACGAGGAGAAGTGCTTATTCAAAAGATCGAGGTTAATATCTTTAGACATTGAGTCATCGCGTTTTCTTCCGATTCCGATAGACCTCAGAAATTTCCAAACCTTAGCTGGGTCTCCATTTTCTACAGATTTGTGAATGTGGCGTCTCTGGGCGTCTCTACACATTGTATTACAGCGATTCCGAATAGTTTTATATCTAACGCGGTTCTCATCGGACGGATCCAATTTAAATCTAGCTTTAGCTGCATTTTTCTTGTTTCTTAGAGTTTTTAATTCATCCGTTAACCAAGGCGCAGGAATGTGCTTGACTTTTACGGTTCGGACTGGGGCATGCTTGTCGTACAATTTAAGAAGAAATGTGTTAAAGAGATCGACCTTTTCGTTAACACACTCCGTGTCGCTTATGACAGACCAGTCAGTGTCAAGAGCATCGCGTTTCAAATCATCGGTGTTCATGCCACTAAAATTGCGCTGCAGGAGAAATTTGGGTTTGGGTTTAGGAGGACGGATTTTATACGAGAGATATATTAGGTCGTGATAGGAAAAGGCATCAGCATGGCATTGGCCATACTTAGCAACATGAAGAGAGGAAGAGACAATCATTAGATCCAGATATGAAGGGACGCAATTTGGAAAGAAATGCGTCGCGTTAAGCGGAAGAATACGTAAGTTACAGGAATTAACAATGGATTGAAGACGTAGGGCTCTGGAGTCATTTTTAATAAGGCATGTATTGAAATCTCCCATCAATATTACATGTTTGTATAGGGGAATCAGGTCTTCCAATATTTCTTCAAGAGCAGAAAAATAATCCACTCTCAAAGAGGGACTATAGAAGACCCCAAGAAGTAGTTTATTGGACGCGAGGGTTAATTCGATGAAGATGTTCTGTGCTTTATCTGAGGATGATGATGGTGGTGACACATTAATCACAGAAAAAGGTATTTCGGATCGAATATAAATTGCAATACCACCCCCAGACCTGATGATACGGTCGTTCCGAATTAATTGAAATCCTGGAAGAGAGAAGGATGTAGAGGGGAGACATGGTTTCAGCCAAGTCTCAGACACTAAGATTGCGTGTATATTTTTTTGGTCAAAAGTCGTTAGCAGATCTGGATAATGAGCCGGGATGCTTTGTGCATTTAAATGAACAACATTAAAAATTTTCGGTACATCTGTAAAGATAGCATCAAGCTCATCGGCAAGTGGTAGGAAAGTAGAGTGAAAACTCTCGTCAGGTGAAGTGGAAGCAGATGAAAAAGAAAGAAAGTGGTCAGAAAGGTCGCTGTTGCTTTGAGAATGCATTTTTAAGTATAATATATAAAATACAATATAAAATAAAATAAAATAATAATAATAATAAAAAATAAATAATATAATTCAAACCAAAGGTGTGATCTTTCAGCTTTTCCCATACCCACCAGCAGTCTATATCTATGAAACAGATTGCAACAGAAACAAGAAAATAAAAATTTAATATAAAAAAAAAACATGAATGAAAAATAAGTAAATGACAATTACAATCGCAACTTATTCATCCATTGAGTAAGTAATCACTACATTATACATTCAACGTAGTTTACTGGTGTTACTTGTTTTACTCTTAGAGTAACAGTTGTTCAATTTAATAATTTTTTTGAGTCCCTTCGACGATAAGTACTTAGAACTATAGTCATTACAGTTTATTATAAAATTATTTTTTTTTGCATGTCAAATAAAGTATTTTACTATTATTTAGGTATATTTGATCATTATAATCATTCATGTCAATAAATGTACAATTATCCGTATTTCTACACATGTTTGCAATATAATTATTCAATTTATACGTATTTAAGTGTTTGTTGTCGATAATACCTATAACAATAATATTAATATAGTGGAAGTGCCTAAGAATTAAGGCTATTTCCATATAAACCTTCGTTGGATTGCAGTCATGTTCGCCTGCACATATAATTAAATAGTTTTTAGACGAGTCTTCGACCGAGGCTCTTTCTTTCAATATCTCCTTAGCCGTGGCGTTCGGTTTTGTAAGGGCACAAATAGAGTATTGCTTATAGTTGCCGCCAAGTCTAGAATGGTGTAGTTTTGAGCCAAGGCATTGCTGACTACCAAGAATGTATATTTTATTACAGGCTTGGTTGACTGAATCAGATTCTTGCGTATCATTTAAGTTTTGGGTTGGAGATTCAACTTTTTCAGTAGGTTCGTCACTTGTAATCTTCACAGAAGAGGGAGCTGACATCTTATCACGTTCCTGACTCAGTAGATCCTTGGGCTGAACTTGATCTTTGTTTTCCAGGCTAGATTCTGTAGAGGTCACTATAGTCACGAGTCTGCGTGGCTTTTTTTGGCTGAATTGGTATTTGGGGTTTGCTTACAAATATGAGTTAATTGATTAATCTTTAGCTCCTGTTCATTTAATTGTTTTTTCAAATTTTGGTTTTCCGATATTAATTTTCGATTTCGTTTTCTGCAATGTGAAGGTTAAGTTCCAACCTTGCCAACTTTTCTTTTAGGTGTTCCATTTTATAGCTGTTGTTAGAACGTAGCTCTGGGAAGCTCCTATTTGTATCTCCTGCTGGAGTTGAGGTAAGTGACGTGAGGGGGGTCGAGTTTTCCACCTCATCGGAGAGCTTGTCAAAAGAGTTTTGTGTTGAGATGTTTATTGTGTATTTCTCAACCGTTTCAGGGGAGCAATTGTCTACGGCTGAGATCATACCCTGTGTATCGTCAATTTGAGTTCGTAGGAGCAATGACGATTCTGTACTTTTATTCAGATTAGGCGTAGAAGAAATCACTTCGTCACTTTTTGGCGCTAAGACGGTGACGGGTTTGGTTTTTCGTGTCGTTACAAAAGACGGAGTTTTATTAGTTGATGGCAATCGTTTTGGTAATTTGCAAGTGCAGTCATTGCATTTCCATTTCTTTCTCGCTGCCGGTTTCATAATTAGGTAAAGTTTTTCGGAAAACCCAGCACAGTCAAATTCGAACCTGTGTTTGCAGTTTGCGCATAGTAAAGTATTTTTAGGGCTTACTTGTTTTTTACATTTTTTACAAGTAACTGCTATTTCTTGGTTTTTATTAATTGGTATACTTTTAGACGTAGACATTGTTAGCTTTTTTCTTTTATATAATAAATCAAACGCAAAAAGAAAAAAGAAGAAACAAAAAGAAAAAACAACTTTGTCCACTTGCGTAGTTTGAACCATCAATTCTTGATTATGCGGCGCGTGCCGACTGATGCGTTCGCCACTGAGCTACATTGCCCATGTCATATTTGACGAAAAAATCATGTAGGTTGCACTGTCTGAGTTTGTGTCCGTGGCTTTGTGACTGTAGTGTATGTGAAAAAGAGAAGGAAGTATTCTGTCGTCTCCTGCGCACACTGGTTCCCCGACGACGCCGGGGCGGGGTGGTAGTGGGGATAGTTTACTCGCCACCACGGTAAAGGACGGACGTGTTAGTCAGTGTGACGTAAGGAGCCGATACCCGGAATGCCGGGATACTACATTTTGGCAACGAGGATGTTAGTACTGTGAATCATTATATTTTTATAAAAAAAAGGGAGAAAACAATATGTATTTGATATAAGACTCATAATGCATTTACTACAATAATTGAAGTTACATCGGGCTTATCAAATTTGCTAACAGCTCATTAGTATCCTATTTTACGCAATGTTGAAGGAAAATACAATAAATATTTGGTAAATAGCTTTGTTTGTGTTGTTTACACGATTTTAAGTAAACGTATCGCAGGCACAGTGGGTGTGAGGTTACCAAATAATGTTTTCCTAATAGTTAACGTTAGGGGAATTCATTTGTGATAATAAAACCTTACGTACAGATATTATGTGAATACCCATGAAGTCCATGTGTACCTCCTATGTGAAACGTAGGTGTATGAAAAGGCTATGCAGCAAAACATAATGGTTAATGAAGCGGGGTACGTGATGTATTGTATTACCTATATAGGTATTTGATATTTATGCATTTCAATGGTTGTTTAAACGTAAAGTTTTTAAACGTAAGATTATGACGAACGAGAAAATGTGGTGTTTCGGAAATAATTAAGTTATAGCATTAATAATTGATAATATCTATTCGTACGTTATTGCGATTAATTGATGTGACTTTCGTCAGTTTTTGAGCAATTCATTTGTTAAGTACACAAACCAGATTTATAGACAGTTACATAATATAGGGTCTAGGTATGCTAGCACTGTCAATCCAAAACATGTTTACATAGCATGATGAAGTATATCTTATATAGGATAGGATAAAACATAATACAGAGGTAATCAAAATATTTTGATTATATTAGCGAAATTGGAAAATGATGTACAGAGGGTGTATACAACTTAAATTTCATCTCTTTACATGCAGATACAGATAATTATAGATGATAGTAATAATAAATAGATGCAGTAATAAATTCTTAAGATACTTTTCACTTATATAAGACTAACTGTAAATTTTATGAAGGCCAGTCTTTCTTTTATGCAATGATGAGCTGAATATAACATTTGATTGTATTCCATTCAAAAATACAATTAATAACTAATGACAATAACTGTAAGGAAGGATTTGAAGTAAAGGTCTAATTTATAATACCAACCCACTTGTCTTATTGATAGGGTGTGAATTTGAAATGGTTTCAAATTCACACACAATACAGAAAAAGTTTATTCTTGGTAAGAAATTACTTTATTAGGCCAATAAATGGGAGTTTAGCTCTTAACAGAAGGTATTTATTTGCAATAAAATTAAACATAATATAAAATGTACATGCGTGCAATTGGAGCGATACGCGACTGGGTACACAAATTTAAATAAAACAAGGTTATTAGATATAATAGTAGTCTTTTGATAAATGGTGTTAATTTAACGAAATGACTTTGAAGACGATGATGTTGACGTTGATGATGTAGATGATGACGATGGTGAAGATGATGACGATGACGATGACACTGACCATGACGATGACGATGATGATGATGTTAATGATGATGTAGATGATGACGATGATGATGTTGATGATGATGAAGATGATGATGATGTAGATGATGACGATGATGACGATGACACTGACAATGACGATGACGATGATGATGATGTTGATGATAATGAAGATGATGTTGATGATGATGAAGATGATGATGATGTTGATGTTGATGATGATGTTGATGATGATGTAGATGATGAAGATGACGATGAAGATGATGATGATGATGTTGATAATGAGGATGATGTTGATGATGATGATGACTATGACAATGAAGAAGATGACACTGACAATGACAATGACGATGACGATGACGATGATGTTGATGATGATGAAGATGATGATAATGTTGATAATGAGGATGATGTTGATGATTATGAAGATGAAGATGATGTAGATGATGAAGATGACGATGAAGATGATGAAGATGACGATGAAGATAATGATGATAATGATGACGATGATGATGATGATGATGACGATGATGATGATGATGATGACGATGATGATGATGATGACTATGACGATGAAGAAGATGACACTGACAATGACGATGACGATGACGATGATGATGATGATGTTGAAGATGATGATGAAGTTGAAGATGATGATGATGTTGATAATGAGGATGATGTTGATGATGATGAAGATGAAGATGATGTAGATGATGAAGATGACGATGAAGATGATGATAATGATGACGATGATGATGATGAAGATGATGATGATGAAGATGACGATGATGATGATGACAATGACGATAGTGATGATAATGACGATGACTATGACGATGAAGACGATGACACTGATAAAAACGATGACGATGACGTTGATGTTGATGATGATGAAGACGACGATGATGTTGATGATGAAGAAGATGACAATGATGATAATGATGATGAAAACGACGACGATTATGATGATTATGAAGATGTCGATGAAGATGATGATGATGATAATGATGATCATGATGAGCAAGATGATGATGATGACGATGATAATAATACGACGACGAAGATGATGAAAATAAAGACAATAATGATGATAAGGTAGGCTTTTAGTTTGAAATGACGATAGTTGATAGTGGTGAAAATGAATAACATGGAAATGGTCATTGATTGAATGGTGTGGTTGGGTTACGAGCGAACAACTTTTGTTGATAGCTTCTCTTAGAAAAATTTGAATGCAATGGTGAAGTTGGTTCGGTATTACTTACGTGGGAAAATAGAAGTGAAATTTTACCTAAAAGCAGCGGCGAACCTAAAACAAAGCAGTCAAAAACGGGCAAGTTTATTGAATTGTGGTGGACTACAACTTAAAGATGGTCGAATAGATGTATTCAAAATAGCCATAAACAAAATGGATGAATACTTTGCCTCCAGCAAAGCAAGACATATAAAAGACACGAATTAAGAGGTATAAAACGAGGCGAAAATAAGAAAATTAAAAAAAAAAAATAAGACTTCGGCAGCAAGCTTCTAAATGCAAATTCATAGACTTAAAATATCAACTCACGGAGAAGTACAATTCTAAAAAGCTACGACATAAAACATTTTGAAGTCAGGAGACGACATGACTTTAAATAAAATCATTATAGATGCTAACACTTTGGAAATTGTGATAAGACAATTAAAAAATTTGCAATAAAGGAAATATAAAAGTTGTAAAAAAAACCCTGTTATAAGAAAAGGTGTCTAAAATGTGAGAAAATATTTCACTTTAAAGCAGTCATTTGAAGAGGAACACGAATGCGAATTTATGTATAAATCAGAATTACCAATAAAAAGGTGAAAACAAACGAATATGGAACTGAGAAACATTGAAGAAACAACAAGTACTAACAAATCAGAGGAAGAAAATTCACTATGCGTTTAATGCTGGGGACGATGATATGGTGAAATGTACAGTAGGAGGAATAAAAGTAAAAAAAGGTGATCTATTCCTGGTGTAAACTTAATTAGTGACAACGTGGTGAAAATACATAATACAGGTTTTTAACAAACAAAGCAATCAGATAGGATTTTTCTGGCATATGAGAGTACTATCCATTTACGGGGTTCGATTCCTCGTCTGGCACAGAGTCAGGGTAACATTTTTCAAGTGCAATTTATACTTTCCATTAGATAACACAAGGATTCTTTGGTGCTAAAATTCAGTTTTCAAATTATAAGGATAAAAATGCAATATTCTACGTAATTAGAGGAGGGAAACTAGGAAACATTTTCGATGTTTGAGGGCATATAGAACTGTAACTTGGATGACAATGTAAAAAAAAAAAGATAGAAACAATAGAAGGTAGAAGAGGAAATATGTTAGAGCACCTGATTCGACACAATCATTTGATCAAAACCTTAATAGAGGGAAGAACACTTTGTACACTTAATTTGTGCAATAAAGTCTTGAAATAAAAAATAAATAAGAATAGAAAGATAGAAGGAAGCGAGGAAGAAGAATAATAAGCTATGTGGGGCAAATAAAGCTAACGTTTAACGTCGTATCGTATCAGGAAGTCGAGAAAATGGTAGAAACTCGGAAAATATGGAAAGCTCCGCTGACAACGGCCAAGTTCTAGAGTTTGATGATGATGATAATAAAAACATATTGATAAGTCAAGCCTGTATCACAGAAAAAGTCGACGCAAAAAAAAATATAGAAAAACTTTTGGAGTGATAGGACATAATATTTGAAAAGTAGAGGGGGTAAGAATAGATCATTCCAATTAATGAGAATGATGTTTGCATTTGCGTGCTACAAAACGTGAAAATTACCACTTGCCTCCAATAGACCAACTATATTCATACCTTGTTTGAGCTATTATAATTTATAATCTACATTACAACCTCAGGTTCTTTAGAAGTGGTAAAAAAAGGATGTTAACTGTACTGTACTTTCAGTATTTCTATGAAAAGTAATATTTGTATGTTTATTTACGCAAAAAAGTAAAATAAAGTTATGCTTATTTCACAATTTAGAATTTAAAAGGTCGTTATTTCTCTCATAAGGTAATGTACAAAAAATAATAAGAAACATAAGTAGTAGACTAACCGATTTGTGATTTGGTTGTTTCAAAAGCTTTAATGACGAAGGGTATTAAAAAGAAGTTAATTATTCAAAAATATCATAATGTATGAATTACTTTAACAACCAAAAACATTGTTAATTTTTAAAAGAGGCATTGACAATTATAGTGAATTATGTTTCTTGCATAGTTTCTTTCCAGCACTAGCCCACAGTTGCTCGAAGCTGTGGTAGGGTCTGAAGTGAGTCCCGTGTCGGGTTTCTGGTCCCGCATCGGGCGCGTCCCCAGGTGGTGGATAGGGGAACGCCTCCCAGATATGGGGGGTACCGGCTTCGGCCGGCGCGAACCAAAACCAGAGCGCGGCAGGTTTTGTCAACTCGGCAGACCTGTCGGGCCAGACGAGGAAGGCCATATGGCTCAAGACCTCTTGTATTCGCCGCTCTGCCTACTCCTCCTCGAAGGAATGGACCAGAGTGGCTCGAGTACCTGAGGCGAAGATAGGGGTGCCTAGACCGGCGGGGCGTTTGCCCGGGTCAAAGGGCATAGGGTCGTCGGGGCATGTTGCCCGGATCCGTTGGGTTTTTCCCGGGTTGTAGCCCGTCATCACGACAACCCGGGCAGCGCATTTGTGCCGTGCGCTGGGTCCCGTAATCCTGGGAGAAGAGGATCCTGGACGTTGAGCCTGAGGCAGACCACCCAGGCAACACATGTCTTTGGCCTCGGATTCCGGGCACACGGGTGGCCCGTGGAGTAGCCGGTCCACGGGTTATTCGTGACTGTCAGGTCTGCCTGTGTGGTCGCTAGATTTAAATGAAATATATTGAGAAATTTAGTACCTAATTGGTACTATTTGGTACCTATCGATAAAAAAATAGTACCTCAGCCCTTGGAATATTATATCATAAGTCTTATACACAGGCCAACCTGACGTCAGGTTGGCCTGTATGAAATCATATTGGGGTTTCTGTTATAGGTATCATTCTGGAACCTATGCTAGCATTTAGTACCTAATTGGTACCTGAGAAAATATATATTACATTTTGAAATATCATGATATTTTTTTTTATTTTGGATTTTTTAGATTTCCCATAATTCATATTTGATCCTTTTTACTACTCGTTTTTAATCATTTATATGTTACCGGCGTAATTTGTTTCCCCCCTATGTCCTATTTAGGGCATCTACGAATCCAACAAATTTAAAATCATGAAAATCAGTCCACCAGTTCTCGAGTTATAGTGGTATATATAAGTGGTGTAACTTACACGACTTTCTTTTATGTACATAAATAACTAGCAAATCCAGCGAACTTCGTTTCGTCCCGGTCCCGTTTTATGGTCATTATGCTATTCGGGGCCCAGGCAAATCCAACAAAGTAAAAATCATGAAAATCGGTCCACCCGTTCTCGAGTTTTAAGTGGTTTAACTAACCTAACTGCCACGGGAACCAATGAACCCTGCGCGACCAACCAGTTTTTAGGGTTCCGTAGCCGAATGGCAAAAAACGGAACCCTTATAGTTTCGTCAAGTCTGTCTGTCTGTCTGTCTGTCTGTCCGTCCGTGTGTCACAGCCACTTTATTCTGAAACTATAAGCATGACATAGCTTAAACTTGGTAGGTAGGTGTATCTTGTTCACCGCTTTCCGATTCAGGGCCCCTATTTTTGAAATCCTTCGTATGACTTATCCCAGACGTATACGCTTAAATTTCACTCGTAAACCCAAGTCACACGAACGCGATTTTCCGCATTTTTGAATCCTTCGTCTACGGTGTTGCCAATTTACTAAAAATTGAGAACGTATGTATAATTGCCACAGATTAAAAAGATACCGGTACCAACAATCTGTTTACCGGTAGCTGTTGCACGTAAAACGGAATGGATTTCCTTAATTTTTTGGCTGTTAATTTTAAGACCTTAGCCTCGTTGGTGAAAATAAACTGCTAATGTCACTATTGTCAGTGCAACATAAACAAAAACAATTTGGTTTTATTACTTGCTTAGTGGTTTTATAGACGAGTTTTTATTTAATACTAGCTTTTGCCCGCGACTTCGTTCGCGTGGACTTCAGGTTCGTCCCGTCTAGTCTAGTAATAAAAATGTGTTTTTTTACGACCTCACATTAGAAACCTCAAAAATTGTAGCCTATATGTTATTCTGATGTATAAGCTATATTGTGGTAAAGTTTCATTCAAATCCATTCAGTAGTTTTTACGTGAAAGAGTAACAAACATCCATACATCCATACTTACAAACTTTCGCCTTTATAATAGTAGTAGGTTATGTATAAATATTTCTTAGAAAGCATTGGAAGGCATGACGGAAGGTATTTATCATGTTATTCTTCTTCTTGAACGGTAATTAATCTACTGCAATTCAGTGTTAGACTATTTTATAACTTCATCAAGTAGTCTGGCTAACTGTGATTTGTATGATTCGCTTGTACTATTCTATACAATTTCTATTAACTGCTTCTAAATCTTTTTCAGGTATAGCAACAAGACATTGACAAAAGCTAATCAAATCAAAAATCAAAGGAAGAGGTGGTTCTACGCAGTCTTCATTTCTAAAATGGAGGGGAAAATAAGTGCTCTATCTTGAGTCTAGAGAATACCTGCAGTCATCCAAAATCATATGCACTCAACATTACAGAACAAGTTATTCTATATTTATTTGATCATTCCGGGCTCAAGGAACTCCGGTTTCATATTACTGTTAAAATAAAGTAGGGATTGTAAATCCTGCTTATTTGTGAAATATTAAAGAAACTATTATGTTCAACTGTCTTCCTATGCTGTGGTGTGTGTGACCTATATCTATTCTATACTTTCAGTGCTATTTTTAAGTTTTTGCTTTAAATATTAATGCTGGGGTAGCACTCATCAGACACATTCTTATTGCTTATGAAGACAAACATGATGATGTAGGCGTATACTGTGATTTATCAAAGGCGTTTGATTGTGTAGACCATCAAACACTGCTCATTAAGTTGGAACACTATGGTGTCTCGTAAATCTCATCTAGGTTATTCAGTTCATACCTATCAGGTAGAATACAATCAGTTAACATAAATGGTACCTACTCTTCCGGTGCCCCCTTCAAATGGGGGTGCCCCAGGGTTCAATATTGGGGACCTTACTCTTCCTAATATAAAATGTAATCGACCTACCATTTCATTCCAAAAATCTTTGTGAGATAGTTTTGTTTGCTGATGATACTTGTTTGATTTTTAAAATGAAAAGACATTAAGAAAATTATGACGAAGTAAACAATACTCTCTCCAAAGTACTGAATTGATTCACCACCAGTAACTTGTTCCTGAATGCTATTAAAACTAAATGTATAAAATTCACTTTGCCTAATGTAAAGCAACTTACACCAAATATTGTACTAAATGGTAATAATCTAGTCTTAATGGACTCCACTGTATTTCTGGGCATTAGACTTGACTCAAAATTACAGTGGGGACCTCATATTGAAGCCCTAGCTGGGAGGCTAAGTTCAGCTGCCTTTGCAGTTAGAAAAATTAGGTATCTGACTGATGTTGAAACGGCGAGGCTTGTATATTTTAGTTACTTCCACAGTATTATGTCTTACGGTCTTCTCTTGTGGGGTTCTGCTACAGACATTGAAACCATATTTATTTTGCAGAAAAGAGCCATTCGTGCTATTTATAAACTTAGTCCTCGTGACTCCCTGAGAGAGGTCTTTAAGAAAATCAACATATTAACTGTGGCTTCTCAATACATTTTTGACAATATAATGTACGTTCGTAAAAATTTAGATAATTTCATGAAGAAAAGCGACATTCACCCATATAACACAAGAAATAAACACAAGCTTGTCGTTCCTAACTTCAGATTAGTTAAAACTAGTAACTCGTTCATGGGAAATTGTATAAAATTCTTTAATAATATACCACACAATCTTGTCGAATTGCCGGTTGATAAATTTAAGAAACACGTTAAAAACACGCTTATGTCTAAAGGCTATTATAAGGTTCAAGACTATCTAAACGACACGAATGTGTGGTCCGTCCAGCCTGCACCAACTGGTGTACTTACCTTTGATGATTTTGATTATACGGCAGCTAGTGGTGACTGAGTTTGTTCCGGCGTTTCTTCTCAGCACTTGCCTAATTGTCTGTGTCTGCCCAATAGACATGTTTCGCCCATTTATTTTAATTTTTTCATTGTACTATATTTGACGTTCATAAGTGTCATTTCATGACTAAAATTGAAATAAAGATTTTGAATTTGAGTTTGAATCAGAACACGTTAGATGAAGTAATTGTAAGTATTTTAAAGTAACTACCTACCTACTTCCTGCAAAAACATACTGTCAATGTGAAAGAAAAGATATTTTATGTGTTATTTTATTTTTTTGCATAAATTAAGCAATGTGCAATCATCACCTTGGAACTTTTTACAACACGAATTCTTAAATCATCGTAACATTGCCACGAATTACGTAATAAATGAGCTCTGTAGTGGCCAATCCCCTCTATATTTGGACCAGAGCTGATGTATTCGATGATCCCTAAAATGTCGTAACTCATACCATTAAGTAATATTTTATGAGGAACATCATTAATGCACATTGTCTGGCTTTGACTTAATTCGAGAATTATAGTATCATTTAAGGTATAATTGAACGTTCTTATCCCTTTGCATTCATTTCGGCGACATTCTGTAATATTATTCTCTTTGCTTATTTTATCTTGCAGAAGCTGATTCAAAGAGCTTATGTCCTTGCTGTTTATATGAAGACCAATGTATGGGATCTTCCTTTTAACGTTTTGAATTGTGCATTGCTTATTTGAACATGTCTCTTCTAAATCGGCGCTATAAATTATGTCAATCAATATGCTTTCAAAAATGTATGTCACGCTGCATTCACAACTTATGTGAGTAAGGTTGTTATTTCTTTTTTTCGTGAAATGCTGTTCCAGTATATCAGTCCGGTAGCGATATATGTCTTGTGCGGAAGTCTTATCATCACTTATCATCAGTTTTATGAATTTACAGAATAAATTTTCTGCATTGTTAATGACCGCAGTGTTTAATTTAAAACCGTCTACACAGCCAACTGCAATTGCTTGAGCAACTGCGTCAAAAGCGCATGTGTTTGCTACTACAGTGTCTGCAATTCCAGTCCTCGTTTGAGTTCCATTAGCTAAAAGTGGTATTTTCTTTACAATTTTATTGGCGGATACTTTTGAAGATGTCTTTTTTTTTGATCGTGCCAGCCCCTTCCAATTTTCAATAAATGTAGGATGTTGACTGAATATTGATTCTTCTTTGAATTCGGTTTTTTCTTTTCTTAACTTAGGGATCTTTTTATTTGTTATATTTTTACTTTTTGATTCGTTTTCTTTACTTATCGCTATTTTTATTTCTCCGCTTAAAAACTGAGTATGTAATCGAATAAAGTCATCAGCGCGTAATCTCTGTGCTTTGGTTTGTATATTCAAAAGATATCGTTTTACATTCTTAAAGCTGCTCTCTACATTTGAAGATGAAGGCACAGTATTTTCAGAATTGTAAATGCCTAGCATAATGTTACTCCAAAGTGGCAATTGGGTCATTAATCTTGTAAGGGTTTGAATAAATGAAGGCATGTAGTATAAATTTTCATGTAAAGCAGAATTTTCATCTTCTGTTAAACTGATTATCAATTTTTCTCTGTCAATATGATCACTAAACCATTTTGGAACATTTGATTCTTCCAATACTTGATCAGACAAAACATATTGTAGTGAATTTTCCTTGCCATCTTGTTTCGAATTTTCTGTTATTACGTCTTCAAAAATAGAGCCTGCAGTAACATCAACATCAGAATTGATTTTGTCTTCATGTTTTCCACTGTGAAGTGCTTCTTTCAATCGTAACTTAGCTTCTTCACATCTTGACCCAGCCTCAATGAACTGATTAAGACAAATTGTTATTAAGTCTTTGATGTTCTGTTTTACTATTTCATAGTTATCTTTTGTCTTTATATTAAGTAGGCACTGTAAGTAAAATGACTTCACGCGTTGGTCCACGTTTTTGAAACATGACAAGTTGATTAAAATCTTAACAAAATGACTAGTATCTATACGAATATAGGTCTCATCTGGGGTTTTTATATTTTTATTCAATTTATTGTATGACGCTGTAACATAATCTTTAGTGGAATCGTGACCAGTGAAAGCCTTTACTGCAGCACCTATTATGGCAGAACTATCATCAACGATTACTTCTTTCGGTGGGGGTTTGTTTTCAATCCAGGATAACAACCATAGATAAATAGTTTTTAACGTTTGTGATTCAGATATCATCTGTGTTACAGGTACGCTTCTGCCGTTGTAATCATCATACATGACCCCGGAATAAAGAAAAATATGTTTTGTAGTCCTCATTGCATTAGTAGGCCCTAGCTCTTTAATGATACTTCCTGTCGCATCGATGCTTACTATTGGTCGTTTGGATTTTAGGTATTTCATGTAATGGGACTCTTGCGCTGGCAAGCAATACAGTAAAAAAAAAGGGAATAATGAAATTTGACGTATAATTTCTTTATACGGCGATATTTGGGTCATGATCCAAAGAGATAAAATTGGATTGAGGTGATAATGCTCACTGCTGTTAAGCTCATATTTGATCTGTCTTAGACACCCAACCGTTGGTAGATGAGATGGTTCATGATTTCCTGTGTCCATTACTGTATCAGCTATCTTTTTATGAACGACAACGGCTGCATCGTGTTTTAATTCTCTGCAAAGTTCTTTTCGTTCGGTTGAGGATAATTTAATTTTTTTTGGTGGACTACTGTGGCTTTCTGCATTAAACCCTGTCACATGACACACACATGCAGCAATTTTATCAGTTGGCCAAGTTATGGATACCCTTATTTTTGCTCCGCATTCCTTGCAAGCTCCATAACAAGTGATATTTGTGCCATTTCTGATAGAATAGTGTTTGAAAGTAAAGGCACATGGAAGCCTCGAACAGTTCCATATCTCTTGTCGTAACAAACCAGCCCACACATGTTTCGGTAGAACGTATCCTTTTTGAAATATCTTATCTCTTATAGTGTATTTTGTTAAGGGTTGTATCTTTTCCCATTGATAAATGTCAATTGAAAAATTAATTTCTTTGACGGGATCACCTGTAATAGAATTGGTAGAATAAGATCACATACAGGGCCCCTATTTTTGATTCACTCGCTTGGATATGGCGTCTGATTTTCGTTCGAAAACACATTAAAAATCAACGGAAATTACTCAATGATTTTTCAAATCCTTTTTATGTATATTACAACTGGTTTTCATTCCAAAATTTGACGTTAAACATTGAATATCACACGCCATCTTGACGCGAGTGATTCAAAAATAGGGCTCCATATATTGAAACGTATATTAGGTACATCAATAATGGTGCGGGTAAAACACGATATTGCTGCATCGATGTGATACGTCTCGAATCGATGTCGAACATAGATAATTGTACATATTATGCTAGGTATACATGGTGTGGCCTGTTATAGGAGTAAAATTTAAATACAGGCCCTTTAAGTAACCAGTAATAGATCCTTAAAAGTTTGAAATAATTAAAATGACCATAATTTTATAATAATTTTCTAACAAAATAATCGAACAGGCAGTGTATTGCAAACAAATGTGTCGAGACATTTTTATTTACTACAACGAGCTAGCGATAACTTTGGATTACTATATCTCTGAGTTAATGCATTTTAGAGCACCATATGACCAGGTTTAGGTAGCTACGTATACTTTGTAAATCATTGATTAAAATTTTAGCTCCTATTACAAGCCACACGCTGTATATGTGTGCCGTATCTAGATATATACTAATAGAGACAATTAAGAGTAGAAGATGGAGAATGTTGGGACACTTGATGCGACACGACAGCTCCTTCAGAACTATAATAGAGGGAAGAATAGAAGGAAGAAGGAAAAGAGTTAGACCAAGAATAAGCTATATGTTTATAATATAAATTGCACTTGTAAAAAGACAACTGTGAACCTGTGACAGACGAGGAATTGAACCCCGTGTCTTACGCAATCCGAGCGTATGCCTATACCACTCGGCCACTTGGTCACTTAAGAAGCGCTTGCAAAATTCAACAGGCCTGTTAATGTGACGGTGGCCGAGTGGTTTAGGCATACGCCCGGATTGCGTAAGACACGGGGTTCAATTCCTCGTCTGTCACAGGTTCACAGTTGTCTTTTTACAAGTGGCATTTATATTATTAAGTTTGTATGGTGACAAAACACTATAAAAACAAAAATAAACTATAAGCTATATGCATCAAATTTGAATGTAACGTCGTAGTAAGAGGTCAAGAGAATGGCGGAAGAGAAATTAAATAAATTTATAACTCGGGCGACCCCGCCGGGAACCGCTACTTTAAGAAGATTCATCGTAAAGTGTGTTTCTCTGTTAATAGATGGAGAATAAAAAATTTAGGTTTTTTTCGAGTATTTAAGACTATCGTGTGCAGGCGGAACCTTTTGCGGAATTGCCTACGCATTTGCAGTCGAAATATGCCTTATATAATATTTATTTATTTATTATTTATTTATTTATATAATATACCTTTATGAAATGAGACAATTTTGGTCTCATTCATTTTCATACATCCTAATCTAAGCTACGTCTTGTTTTTTTTAATATTATATGTTTCAGTAAATATAAGAACCTAAACAATCGGTTTTTAGACGAAAAAAAACTTCAGAATTTCGACAATTTTTAACAAACAAAGCCTTAATTTAAAAAAAATCGAAGACGTACAATCGTAGTTAAGGATTTATGAAAACAAAAGAGATCAAATTTATCTCATTTAATAAAGGGTTACGGGTTCGGGAAACGTTATTATTCGCAAACATTTTTCGACGGCAAATGAAGGCATTTCCGAAATTTTGTTCAGGCTGCACTTAGAATAACAATCTAACACATACTTGAACTAAAAATAATGTTTATCGAAACATCTTTGATACTCAATTGATACTTATCATAAGGAATTTATTATAACATTATTCATTACAATGATAAATATCGTGTTTGGATTCAGTTACAGAATACATCGATTTATCGGTCCGACATTACCAAATATACACCAACACACCAAATACCTAATATGGTTTTAAAAATATGATAAATAGTTTCGATTCGATATTGTAAAAAAATCTTAGATTGCACTAACCTGTTACTTCATTGTTTTCCTGATCGGAACTTGATGAGTCTAGAATGTTGTTAGATGAAATTGAGGACACGTCCTGGTCATTGCTTTCGAAAAAATAGTCATAATTCCTTTGTAATGATATATATATTGCTTTCTCGGTCATTGTCTCGGCTAAATCATTTTTTATAAGCGTAAACACCGGATCACATGGTGATGGCAAATCATATTTGCTTTTAAAATACATTTGAAATTTTTTAAATACTGTTTTTTGGTCCGACAACTGTACAGCATGTTTCCGTCCACGTTGCATTTTAATTTGTACTATATTGTTTATTGATTAAAACGTTAAATAAAGTTCTGTGTCAATACTCATGTTTTTTCACACACACGATTGCAAAACGCGCCAAAAAATTGATGAGTGTTTTTTTTTTTTGCATCGGAAACTCACGCACAGACAAGGCGCATGCAAAGATGTCACTTACTTTAAAAAAAAAGAAAAACTTCTGGCATAAACAATAATTTATGTCATTTAATTGTAACTTGAAAAATAATGAGTGCAGCCGTAATTTCAGAAACTGTTAACATAATACTATTTTGACTTAAACTAAAGGCTACTTTAATTAAAGGCCACAACATATACATACATAAAATACCTTTAGTTTGAATCAAACCTTAGCACAAAATCAACAATCATTTATATGATTATGTTTAAATATGTAGTCATTGGATAATATTATATTGGATTATATTTATTATTTTCCCGGAGCATTGGTAGGGTCTATGTTGGTTTGGGATGTGTTATGTGCTTCTAGTGAGATTTCATGCAGTAAAAAATCAATTTAGATAGCAAGATAACTTTTTATTGGACATCACAAAGGTTAGTTCAAATATGTTTACAGTAAATGTACAAAATAAATGTTTTAATTATTTTAATAAATTTTTGCACTTTGGAATATTTGTTTTAGTTTGAACACAACTTCAAAACCAAATGTCTGCAGAGTTACATCAACGTTAACAATTTATTACTAAGACAGTACAGTCTATCTATAGTTTGCAACAATAGTTATTGAAAAGCTTGTCCGATAAATATAATCACTAAATTTAAATTATCACATCAATAAATAATTACCAAAGCCACCTCTCCTATTAATTCCTTTTCCTATTTTAAATCACAATTGCATTGTACTAACCTAATTAAAACATTACATTATTTTTAGTGCAAAAGTAAATATTTAAAGCAAAAACTTAAAAATAGCACTGAAAGTATAGAATAGATATAGGTCACACACACCACAGCATAGGAAGACAGTTGAACATAATAGTTTCTTTAATATTTCACAAATAAGCAGGATTTACAATCCCTACTTTATTTTAACAGTAATATGAAACCGGAGTTCCTTGAGCCCGGAATGATCAAATAAATATAGAATAACTTGTTCTGTAATGTTGAGTGCATATGATTTTGGATGACTGCAGGTATTCTCTAGACTCAAGATAGAGCACTTATTTTCCCCTCCATTTTAGAAATGAAGACTGCGTAGAACCACCTCTTCCTTTGATTTTTGATTTGATTAGCTTTTGTCAATGTCTTGTTGCTATACCTGAAAAAGATTTAGAAGCAGTTAATAGAAATTGTATAGAATAGTACAAGCGAATCATACAAATCACAGTTAGCCAGACTACTTGATGAAGTTATAAAATAGTCTAACACTGAATTGCAGTAGATTAATTACCGTTCAAGAAGAAGAATAACATGATAAATACCTTCCGTCATGCCTTCCAATGCTTTCTAAGAAATATTTATACATAACCTACTACTATTATAAAGGCGAAAGTTTGTAAGTATGGATGTATGGATGTTTGTTACTCTTTCACGTAAAAACTACTGAATGGATTTGAATGAAACTTTACCACAATATAGCTTATACATCAGAATAACATATAGGCTACAATTTTTGAGGTTTCTAATGTGAGGTCGTAAAAAAACACATTTTTATTACTAGACTAGACGGGACGAACCTGAAGTCCACGCGAACGAAGTCGCGGGCAAAAGCTAGTATTAAATAAAAACTCGTCTATAAAACCACTAAGCAAGTAATAAAACCAAATTGTTTTTGTTTATGTTGCACTGACAATAGTGACATTAGCAGTTTATTTTCACCAACGAGGCTAAGGTCTTAAAATTAACAGCCAAAAAATTAAGGAAATCCATTCCGTTTTACGTGCAACAGCTACCGGTAAACAGATTGTTGGTACCGGTATCTTTTTAATCTGTGGCAATTATACATACGTTCTCAATTTTTAGTAAATTGGCAACACCGTAGACGAAGGATTCAAAAATGCGGAAAATCGCGTTCGTGTGACTTGGGTTTACGAGTGAAATTTAAGCGTATACGTCTGGGATAAGTCATACGAAGGATTTCAAAAATAGGGGCCCTGAATCGGAAAGCGGTGAACAAGATACACCTACCTACCAAGTTTCAGCTATGTCATGCTTATAGTTTCGGAATAAAGTGGCTGTGACACACGGACGGACAGACAGACAGACAGACAGACAGACTTGACGAAACTATAAGGGTTCCGTTTTTTGCCATTCGGCTACGGAACCCTAAAAACTGGTTGGTCGCGCAGGGTTCATTGGTTCCCGTGGCAGTTAGGTTAGTTAAACCACTTAAAACTCGAGAACGGGTGGACCGATTTTCATGATTTTTACTTTGTTGGATTTGCCTGGGCCCCGAATAGCATAATGACCATAAAACGGGACCGGGACGAAACGAAGTTCGCTGGATTTGCTAGTTATTTATGTACATAAAAGAAAGTCGTGTAAGTTACACCACTTATATATACCACTATAACTCGAGAACTGGTGGACTGATTTTCATGATTTTAAATTTGTTGGATTCGTAGATGCCCTAAATAGGACATAGGGGGGAAACAAATTACGCCGGTAACATATAAATGATTAAAAACGAGTAGTAAAAAGGATCAAATATGAATTATGGGAAATCTAAAAAATCCAAAATAAAAAAAAATATCATGATATTTCAAAATGTAATATATATTTTCTCAGGTACCAATTAGGTACTAAATGCTAGCATAGGTTCCAGAATGATACCTATAACAGAAACCCCAATATGATTTCATACAGGCCAACCTGACGTCAGGTTGGCCTGTGTATAAGACTTATGATATAATATTCCAAGGGCTGAGGTACTATTTTTTTATCGATAGGTACCAAATAGTACCAATTAGGTACTAAATTTCTCAATATATTTCATTTAAATCTAGCGACCACACAGGCAGACCTGACAGTCACGGTTATTCGGCTGCGGGCGAGCGGCTTAACCCTCGTCCAACGGTGACGCGGGGGGTACGGGGGGCAGGGCAGGCGGCGGGCTCGGTGATGTTGCGCGTTCTGGTCGACGCGTGCTCACCTTGCCCCAACCGTCTCGTCAAAGATCCCGTACTAGTCTGCCCGAAAGGGAAGTGGCGTCCTCGCTATAGTCGGTGGGAAACCCTGGGGTGCCAGTGGCACCTCCCCAGATGGGGCTCCGTGGTGGGTGGGGTCACCACCGACTGAATTTTGTAGACAAAGGAAATGGCTTGCTCGAATAAGGAAATTAAAAATCTAGCGACCAACCCCCGAGCGCAAGGCGCTCAAACCGTGGGAAAAGGAGTGGGTGATGGTGACGTCCTTTTCAGGACGCCCGTCGTCCGCTTGCAGAGGTGTGATACACCACAGGCGAGACAAGCGGGTAGCCGATTCTTCAGGCCCGGGGACTTCCCTGAGTCTGAGGACGAGGTCGCCCTTACCGGACGTGACAGCGAGGGGATGTCACCTTGTGTTTCCCCCTCCAACATCGGATTAGACAACAGCCTAGAGGTCGTGGACTACGAGTCTGCGTCTTCAGGCGCGGTATCTCGGTCGCCGTCTGGATCACGTACCAGCGGCAGGTCGATGAGAGCCGGCAAACGGCGGGCTGATGAGGCCTCTTCAGACCTCTCCCCTGCTAAAATAACTGCTGCCCGTAGAGGACGGGGCCGCCCACCTACGCATGGGGAGTACGTAGGTGTAGGCAGAGCCCGGGAACAGCTCCGGGATGAAAAACGCCGCGCAGCGATGGTAGAGGCCGAGGAGGAGGCCTCCCGTCTTGCTGAGCGGCTTGCGCACAGCCGGAACAGGAGTGAGTTCTCCGTGAGGGATGCCACCGCGGAAGAGCTGAGCGGCCAGATCCGGGCTGCCACGGACACAGTGATGTTCTGCGTGGCGAAGTCCGGAAACCTGAAGGGTAGCTTCCAGCGTGCCCTGAAGGAGGCCGCCAACTCGATTACGCGGGCGGTAGAAATCCTCAGCTCGAGGACTATCGATGAGGAGACGCGGCGGCTGCAAGCCGCGAACAAGCGCCTGGAGCAGGATGTCGCGGACCTGAAGCGCGTCGTCCAGGAGCTCAGGGCTGAAAGGCTTGCGGACATTCGTCCTGCGGCCCCAACTGGATCGCAGTCAATCTCCGCCCCCTTAGGGGAGGAGTTTGAGCAGCGCCTCATGCGCCAAATCGGAGGCATGATGGATGCCAAATTGGCATCCATCTCAGATCGGCTGCTCCCTGAGCCTCGCGTGCGCCCGCCACTTGCTGCGGACGCCCGCAAGGCTCGGGTTGAGCGCCCGTCTGCCGCCGCCGACAAGGCTTTAAAGCAGCCGCCGACAGCAGCACCGCCAAAGTCGCCCAAGACTGCCACCTCTCCCCAGACGGGAAAAGCGCCGTCCGAGGTGTCCGCCCCTGTGGCCACGACCTCGACTGCCGGTGCAGACCTCGCAGGGGAGAAGAAGAGGCGAAAGCGGAGCAAACGGAAGAAGGCCCATAACCAGGGCCAGGAGTCCGTGCCCGCTACCGCCTCCCAGGCCGGGACTTCCCGCCCGACGACCCAGTCCGCAGCTGGCCCTGGAGCCGAATCGTGGACACAGGTTGTTCGGCGTGGGAAAAAGGCGACCTCTAGTGCCGCCCCACGAAAGCCACCTACAGCTCAGCCGAAGAAGCCGACTGAGCAGAGGAAGACTCCGAACCTCCGCCCGCCGAGGACCGCCGCCATCCTGGTGGCGATGCAACCGGGAGTGCTGGAGGCAAAGGAGCATTCCTATGAATCAGTGTTGGGCAGGGCCAAGCGGGCCATCGACATCGGCGCGTTGGGGATCTCTGGGATCCGCTTCAGGGTCGCCAAGACTGGCGGCAAGGTCCTGGAGATCACCGGTGCCGACAGCGAGACGAAGGCTGACACCCTGGCAGCCAAGATGCGGGAGGTCATCCCCGAGGCGATAGCCAAAGTGACCAGGCCGACCAAGAGCATCGATGTCCGGATTTCGGGACTCGATGACTCCGTAACCAAGGTCGAAGTCGCTGAAGCTGTCGCCAAAGCGGGAGGCTGTGATCCGAAATCCATCCAGGTCGGGTCGATTGGCCGTTCCTTTCAGGGCACAGGTGCCTGCATAGTAAAGGTGCCGATCGCTGCAGCCCAAAAGGTGATCAAGGGGAGGGTTTTGGTGGGCTGGGTCTCCGCCCAGACCAGGCTAATGGACCAGAAGCCTCTTCAGTGCTTCCGGTGCCTGGAGGTGGGACACGCCCGCGAGAGCTGCCCCTCGACCACCGATCGCAGTAGCCTCTGCTACCGCTGTGGTGCCCCGGGACATGCAGCCAGAGGATGCACTGCCTCGCCGCACTGCCCTCTGTGCGCGGACGCAGGGTTGCCAGCTAACCACAGGGTGGGCAGCAAGAGCTGCAAACCGCCCAAGCGTGGCAACCGAGCGGGAAGGACGGTGGCTAGGACTCCAGCCGCAGCGTCCGCGGCCGAAAGGCCGACTTCCATGGAGGCAGAGAACATAGCGGCTTAGGATGGCCTTTAGCGTCCTGCAGGCGAATGTGAACCACTCTGCCGCTGCGCAGGATATCCTCTTGCAGCACGCGACAGAGTGGTCCATAGACGCGGTACTCGTCTCCGAACCCTATTTCATACCGGCTGACCGGGAGAACTGGGTCGGGGACGTGAATGGACTTTCGGCCATCATGGTGTCAGGGGCGCATCCCGTTGACGTAGTATCCAGGCAGAGCGGTTTCGTCGCCGCCAAGTGCAGGGAGTTTCTGCTGGTGGGGGTTTATTGCCCGCCCAGCCGAACCAGGAGCGAGTTCGAGGCCGACCTGGACCGATTCGGGTCGGTTCTCCGTCAGTCCACCTTACCGGTGATCATTGGCGGCGACTTCAACGCCAAGAACATTGCCTGGGGCTCACGTCATACTGACCCCAAAGGGGAGAGTCTGCTGGACTGGGCGGTGTCCAACGGACTTGTCATCGTCAACGTGGGGACCGAACCCACATGCGTGCGACCGCAGGGGGAGTCCGTCGTGGACATAACGTTCGCGACCCCCGCGGTTGCAGCTCGTATCAGTGGCTGGAGAGTGGTCACAGAGGCGGAAGAATTGTCGGATCACCGGTACATCCGGTTTGACATCTCCGCCTCCGGTCCCGTGATCCCTCCGAGCGGTACACCCCACGTGACATACCCCCGATGGAGGCTCAGTTGCCTGGACAAGGAAACAGCGCGGGAAGCTGCGGTCGTCAAGGCCTGGCTGCCTGTAGGTCTGGAGCCCGTCCAAGTGGATGCGGAAGCGGAATGGTTTCGGGAGGCCGTTACGGACGTGTGTGACGCGTCCATGCCTCGGTCCGGACCTTCCCTTCCCCGGCGGAACGTCTATTGGTGGACGGATGAGGTTGCGGAGTTGCGCCGCGTATGTATCGCAGCGCGTCGCGCCTCAGCCAGACACCGAAGACGCAGACGTCGTGATCCGGAGCTGGACGAGCCGCTTTACCAGGCCTACAGAGAGGCGAAGCAGGCGCTCAAGATCGCCATCCTGGAGGCAAAACTCAAGGCGAGGGAGGAACTCCTGGCATCGCTCGATGCCGATCCATGGGGACGCCCGTACCGCACGGTGCGGGGGAAACTCCGCCCATGGGCGCCCCCGGTCACGGAAAGGCTAGAGCCCGAGTTCCTCCGAAGAGTCGTGTCCACCTTGTTCCCAGCTCAGGTGGAACACACCCCGCCTTCGATGTTGCCACACCCCGTGGCCTCCAGAGAGCCCCCTGACCCCGTCTCCGAGGGTGAGTTCGGCGCGGCACTAGAGCGGTTGAAGGCCAAGAACGTGGCCCCGGGTCCTGACGGGATCCCAGGTAAAATCTGGGTTCTCGTATCGGATATACTGGGTGACCGCCTTCGTAGGCTCCTAACCGCTTGCCTCGAACAGGGGCGCTTCCCGGCGCTATGGAAGGAAGGAAGGCTCGTGCTTCTGAAGAAAGACGGACGTCCGACCGACTCCCCTTCGGCATACCGTCCGATCGTGTTGCTGGATGAGGTGGGCAAGCTCTTTGAAAGAGTCATTGCAAACCGCCTCGTTCGGCACCTGGATACGGATGGGCCGAATTTGTCGGATGTACAGTATGGCTTCAGGAGAGAGCGTTCTACGATCGATGCTATCCTGCGGGTAAAATCGCTCGCCAGCGAAGCGGTGGAGAACGGCGGTGTGCTGTTGGCCGTGTCTATTGACATTGCCAACGCGTTCAACACGCTGCCGTGGACCACGATTAAGCAGGCGCTCCGCTTCCACGGAGTGCCTGTTTACCTGCAGGACACCATTGCATCGTACCTGGAGGGACGAGAGGTTGCGTGTGATTCGGTGGACGGTCGTTTGCGGCACTTGGCCGGATGCGGCGTTCCGCAGGGGTCGGTTCTAGGGCCACTCTTGTGGAACGTCGGGTTCGATTGGGCTCTCCGCGGCCAGTTCGTCGCAGGGGTTGGCGTGACGTGTTACGCCGACGATACCCTGCTGACAGCTCGCGGGGACTCTTTTGCCGATGCTGCACGTCGTGCGACTGCTGGGGTCGCTGTTATGGTGCACCGAATCCGCCTTTTGGGGCTGCGGGTGGCGCTGGAGAAGTCTGAGGCGCTGTGTTTTCACGGCCCTCGACGTGCGCCGCCTGCGGGCACTGGGCTGATGGTGGATGGGGTTCTGATCCCGGTTTCATCCACCATCCGGTACCTTGGGCTTGTGCTTGACGGAAGGTGGCGGTTTAAGGCCCATTTCCGTCAGCTCGCTACCAAGCTCAATGCGACCGCGGGTGCTTTGAGCCGGTTACTGCCAAACCTGGGTGGTCCGTCGACGGCTCCTCGACGACTATACCTAGGGGTGGTCCGCTCGATGGCACTTTACGGTGCCCCGGTGTGGCATGACGCCCTCTCGTCCGAGAACGTGACAGTCCTGCGGAAGGCTCAAAGGGTGCTAGCCCTGCGTTTAGCGCGAGCCTACCGCACCACCTCCACCGATGCTGCGCTGGTCCTGGCCGGCAGCCTCCCCTGGGATCTCGACTCCCTGGTCCTCGCCGCGTTGTATCAGTGGCGAGGAGACCAAAGATCCCAGGGCAATAGGCCCGCACCGACGGAGGTGGAATCGGAGAAGACACAGCTCACGGAGCTAGCCCACGAGCAGTGGCGCCGTAGACTGGCCAGTAGTCACTTTGGCGTCCGGATCATCAGTGCCGTACTCCCCGTTCTCAAAGAATGGGTTGAGCGATCACACGGCCAGGTGACATACCGGATGTCGCAGGTGTTTACGGGCCACGGGTGCTTTGGGTCATACCTCTGCCGCATTGGCAGGGAACCCACAACCCGATGCTGGCACTGCGATGCTCCGGAGGACACGGCACAGCACACCCTCGAGGTGTGCCCGGCGTGGGTCGCTGACCGCCGTGCCCTCCAAGCACACGTGGGGACCGACCTCAGCCTGGGCTCCATAGTCCGGCGTATGGTCGACGACAGGGAGGCTTGGCGAGCCATGGCCGCATTTTGCGAGCGGGTGATCGCCGAAAAGGAGAGCGCGGAGCGAGAGCGAGAGGCTGCGGCTGACGCACTCCTTATGCGCCGAAGGCGTACTGGGCGCAGGAGGAACTTCCACCACCTGCACATGCCCCTCCCTGTGCCTCGGGTCGCGGACGCGGGGGCGTCCGCTTCCCACTAAGAGGCGCGATGGTGTGTAATGCGTTCTACGCATCATCGGGACATCAAGCCGGAGGACACCTCCTCCTCCGGCGCTGAAGGCAGGGGCTTTTGCCCTCTTCAGATCGGGTGAGACCGTGTGTCGGTCTAGTCAGTGAGGGGCCGCGAATGTGTGCTTATGGCGCTGACTCGTGGCCCCGAACTCATGGCTCCCGAGAACGCCGCTGGTTTTTAGTGGGTATGCCCCGTTCGGGGAGAGTCCCACATAACCTGCTGCCCTCCCCCGAGGGCGGCAGATATGCGTAAGGCATTTTCCAGCGAAAACAAAAAAAAAAAAAAAAAAAAAAAAAAAAAAAAAAAAAAAAAAGGGTCTGAAGTGAGTGTATATGAAGAGATATATTTTTTTATTGATTTAATTTATATTACTGAATAATTAGGACGTTGAAGTATTTAGTAAACTAGACATCATATGGTATGCTTTTCATCAGCTTGAACTTAACCCGGACCCGGACTAAAGGCACATGATAGCATTCATTTTTGCGAAAGGTTTTTAATATCGCAAAAACCTATACGATAATGACGGATTTGCTAATCTATAAGAGATTAATATGTTATGTAGAAAAGTGGATACCAAATGAGGCTACAAAGACCGAACTTTGAAGAAACTGCTTCGTTTGAAGAATGACAACAAAATTGGATATCAGATAGTTATGGTAGGAAGGGCAGCAGACAGCTTTTAACTCATTAAAAACTGCTCTCGTTGATGTATTGCATTCAGCAAAAAAAAGGTTTATAATATAAGGGAGGATGGAAGAAGGATAAAAAAATATATATATATCAACATGTCAATACCAATATCAATATGTATATGTATAAATTGATGATTTCATAAATGATTTAATCGAGATATAAAATAAATAGTTTTATTTAAATTAAAACAAGGGAGGGATGTAGTGTATGTGAAAAAGAGAAGGAAGTATTCTGTCGTCTCCTGCGCACACTGGTTCCCCGACGACGCCGGGGCGGGGTGGTAGTGGGGATAGTTTACTCGCCACCACGGTAAAGGACGGACGTGTTAGTCAGTGTGACGTAAGGAGCCGATACCCGGAATGCCGGGATACTACAGTGACCATATAAGGTAATTTGTGGATTTTTGTTCACTCGATGAGTCACACACACAACACGGTTGGATGACTGTTTATTTTGATCACTGCCATAACACGTTCGTTCAATTTTGATACACTTAATTCACTTTAATCGGTGTAAAAGTTAGTGCAGTCTTTACAGTTTTTCGTAAGGTATCCATTGGTATAAATTTTAGGGATAAATATTAACTTTAAACCACAACAATAATTAAATAAGACGGAGCGCAGCGTAAGTACTTGCACTCGCTACTTGTACTTCAGTATCTTTATTAATTATTCATTAATTATTCTGCAATCCTACCAGTTGAATTTTTGGATGAGTTTAGGTGATTAGGAAAAGCAGTAACACTACTTGTGGGTAAAATTTTAAAAGTGTCATCTACATACCGTTTATCAAACTTTGGTGTTACAGGTGATGGACTCAGGGCCCTTGCTATCAGCAACAACGTGATACTGGAGACTGGAGAGGCCATTGCGCCACCATCAATGTCTATATAATATCACTATTGCACTTAACACATAATACCATGGTCCATCTTAGGCTACATTGTCACTTAACATCAGGTGCAATCGTAGCCAAATGTCTGGCTATCTATTATTAAAAAAAAAAAAAAATAATAAAAAATATCACTGTCTGCGGCTTAATCATTCACATGTGGCGTTGTTGTTCCTCCTCGAATATTATTTACCCACCCAGGCAATCTTCCATGCTTTCAATTATTGGATCGGAATGCTTTGTTTGTTTTAGTATATTGACTTGACATTTGACAATGACTTTTTAGACATACTTTTTTTTAATCAGTCAGGTATCAAACGAATGCCGAGAGTCGCATAACAATGGAATTTTTATTGTGTCTCGTTTACACATACTTGACGAGTTAAGTATAATCTGTTTCGCAATGGTCCGATTGGTTTGTTTCTATGAGTGCGTACGGCGACGACCGCCATGCCCTCGTAGTCGTTGTAGTCGCGGCGAAAACGTTATTATTGCTGACGGCTCACACGACAACCGCGGCGACCCATGTCAATAGGTGGGTCGTGATGTGCGCTTTTTAAATTTATTGTTTTTTTTAATTTCTTTAGCTTTACCGCCTTTAAATAACTTCCCAGAATAGTAGAACGAAAATGAACGCTCCCAAATGCTCACAAGGCTGTTCCACTTGACATAAAGACTACAACGTACACGCAGTTCGCGGACCCAGTGGAATAGGAAAAGGGGCGCTCGTAAGGGCTGACGCGGTTATCAAGTGGTACGCACCCTATGGTAGATGAAGTGACACTTGGTGTGTTTTATTCTACTGAGGTTTTTTATTTTACCTATAGTTCGATTTTTTTACCATCGCACGGAAACTCTTTTATTTACAGGTATTTTAAGTGTCCTAAATGTTGCTCGATGGCTTAAGCTACCACTGTTCAAAATTTCATTTGAATTGGTTCAGTCGCTTCGGAGTTTATCGCGAGCAAACAGACAGACAAACAGAGAAATAAGAAATTTAAAAAAAATCTAGATTAGTCCCATTGCACTTCTTACTTTCCCCTGACTCGGTTTTAAGCATTTTCTTTTATTGTACAGAAATTTTACCTCTACAATTTTATTATATGTATAGATGTTCCATTAAACTATTTCTGTGTCTCATAACACTGTCGTTATAAAAGAGTTTGAGATCAGACAATTTACGCACCAAGTTATTCAAACACTACCAACAAGTTATAAGAGTTTAGCCAAACCTTGTGTTATAACCTATAACATTCATGGGCACTAGAAGACGAAACTTGTAAGTTACAAAAATTAACAAATTTCAAAGAGTAATAAAAGCAGTTAAGATTTACCTTATATTAGATACATTTTGTTTAGTTTATTTCTTTTAGACGCTCTGTCTATCCTAAACATCACGCAAAAAAAAAACATGAAGGTGTATTTTTTTTAATCATTATTTTATTTGTTTCTTTAGAAACATTATTGCACAATTAGTAACTTGTTGCTGGAAGTATTCATTCCCAACCGTACTTTTGAGTCATTCAAAAATTGGAATGGATGCAGGAGACTGTTGTAAATGTAAATTAAATACTCGACAAAATATTGTAATGGAGTACAATTTATTGATGTTATTTAAAGCAATGAAGCATTAATTTGTCTTCCACTGATATTTTATTGCGTTCAAAATGAGCTTTTTTTCCTGTAGATAAGTAAGGTTTCTTCAAAGCTATGATCCTCATTTATATGCCACATTCTTAAAACTACAAAAAATGACACTCAAGATTATATAGTCAATTGAAGTAAAAGAGATATTTTTCCATTATGTTTTCTTACAATCAGAGGATTTATATTACTAATACATGTAATTATGTTAAAACGTAAAAGCTTAGTAAAAAAAAAGGTTAAATTTTCCTCGAAAGATGTCTCTAAGCATCCGCTGTAGATTACTCGTTATTACTACAATTGTAATTGTACCCGTAGTAACTTATTAGCCCCCACAATAAAATTACATTTAAACTACCGATACAAAGTAAGTGATGTACTCAGATTTCATCAAAGATTATAGCTAAGATGTTTTAAACTTTTGTTGCCGCAAGTCGTACAAGGCACTGGATTAACACTTTAGCCTTGGTTACTATTCACAATTTCAGAAAACCTTCTTGATTTAATAGATCAATCTATATTTGTCAGAGCTGCGGCAACTCAAAGTAAACCAAAAATAATGTGACTATAGAGGTAAAAAGTACTAGCAACATGGTTATTGTTATTTATAAGTATTTTTGTGATTGATTATGTATAATGTGTATTACGAAGTGAGCTCAACAGTATTATCGTAGCATAATCTTTATTTATAGAAAAACTTATTAATTTTGTAGTGCTATATAAATTCCGAATGTGATGATTGTTTTAATAAGTACAATTTGTAATGTTTTTGATGTGGTGAGCTCAACAGTAAAATTTTTGCATAATTTTTATTGCTAATTTTTGTAAAACGTAGTATACTGTAGTAGTATTGATATAAATTCCCCATTGTGAATATGTGTAAAGCGGATGCACCAGGAGGTGCACTAGGTAGGATGGCCCAATGTGATGATTTTTGTATTTAGATTTAGTAGGATAGACCTGCAGTAATATTAACTCGATGTAATAACAGTTAACGTTATTAATATTTGTATAAAAAATTAATATTGTTACTTTACCAAATACCGTTATCGTTGTTTATAAAGTGGCAACACAGGCTGCCCCTTCCTCTCCTACTTTCTCACTTGCAAAGCGCACTCGGGAAGCGAGGCAGTCTTGTGCTAACCGCCGAAGTAAAAGGTTGTGGGAAGGAACTTATGTTGAAACGCTGTTATAATTATTATGGTTTGAAATAATGATTTGTATAAAAAATAAGTTTGGTGATCGAATAAAGAACTTTATAAAATTGTGATGGTGTTTGACTCGTGATAAACCTTTATAGAAATCACCTTTGTATTTACTTATACGAACAAAGTCTCCAATTTGAAAGGTAGGTCCTTGTCGTATTTTTAGCTGATGGGTTTATTAATGTTCGATTTTACTTTACTCTCATTCGATTGATTAACGTCATTCAGCTTAAATTTTGTAATGCGATGCACAGTATTATTGTAGTGTTGCACAACTGAATCTAAATTATTTTGAACCCAGTGATATTTACCACACAGACTAAACGATTTGTAAAGGTGTGATTTTAAAGTTCTAATCACACGCTCTACAATGGAAGCTTTCTTAACAGAGTATGTGGAATAATGATTTATTTTATATCTTTTCATTAACTGATTAAATAAATCGTTGTTAAATTCTTTACCTAGATCAGTTTGTAATTTTTTTGGTTTTCTTTTAGATATGGATAATACACTATTCATTGCATTTTTAACACATTGCTTGGATTTTGACTTCAACGGTCTCACCCACACGTATTTTGATAAAGCATCAATTACGACAAGAACATGTTTAAATCCCTTATTAAATGAGGAGAATTTTTGAAAATCTATTAGGTCAGCTTGCCATAAATCGTCTAATCCCTTAATGATCGTACATCGACGTACGAAATTTCTTCTTACAGCTTTATGAAGCTCATTTACTACTTACTTACTACTACTCCTTGTTTACTCATTCTTAGCAGGTTTTAGGTCAACCATGTCATCAATTTCTTTTTTTGTGTAATACAGTTTACTCAAACTGACAGAAGTCAACTTTTCAAGATTATTAAGGTATTTTTTAATATCACTTTGATTTTTTTTTTCATTTCATTTCTTAGGTCTTGAACACAATTATCTACGTATTTTTTATTCACAGCCTCATCATTTTTCTCGGGAATTTGTAGTCCTGTTAATCTTGATAATTTTAAATCAAAATCACCTTTGTCTGTTCTTATCAATGTTTCGGAAATAATGTCAGTGAATTCGGTTTGTCGAAGGTCTTGAAAATTTAAACAATGGTTTGATTACATTCTTATATTTAAATCCTTTGTTGCTGTTTATTTGATTCATTCGATTGTAGCCTCGTCTGTGCACATTAGTGCCGTAAGTATTATTTTATAATTTTGTAAGACTTCTACAGGGTGAATTTGAAATCAGTCGACAAAATTAAAGAGGATGTTCCATCTATAGTATTTATAAAGAAATAAAAATATTAGCGTGAACGGAGCAGTACATTAAAACAAAACAATATGCTATTATACATTTTGGCCAACACGTTTTGTACGCAACTGTACAGACGGAAAGTCGCGAGTTGCGGCCGAAGACGATGCATACCTACAGTTTTACGCCCCGTAGGTATTCGTATTCGTATTACGCGGGCTTTTGTACAACGTGAATTATGAATAAAATTTACAAAAGAAAAATAAAAACATCTATCAAAATTAACTTACCAGAGCTACGTGTATGGATTCTTACGAAAAGAAAGCCATATCTGTCGATAAAGGTGCTGTGGGTAAACTGGCCCTCTACCCCTAGCCTTTTGGTCAAAATCGAGTAAGTTCTGCGTAGCACTGAATATTCGTTCCTCGTATGGGATTTGAGTGGCTGGATGCCTGAGAATATAAACACCTAGAAGCCTAGTCCTGGCTCGTAAATGGCGCATTTCAATAGTAGCCCATTTGGCAACTATTTGACATTGAGCCCTTAGTGCTCAAGGACACGCAGTACGAGTAACAGCTCCCGAATTTTTGATAATAATCACGGTTTGTGCAATCAATGGTTGCCACAACAGATCTTTAAAACACAACAAAACCCTAAGCAATGCATACCACGTGTAATTTATCAAATTAAGCTTGATTTTATACATGTAATACTTAAAACAAGATTGTTTAATTTATCAATGAAAATTTGCTTAAGTGTTGTCAGTATAGGTGGAATTTAAAAAACTACCATTAAATAAATAAATAAATAATAATAACTTTATTTCACTTTCAAAGGTACAAATTATGCCTCTTAATACTAAAATTACAGATAGCAAAAAGGTACATACTAAGAGGTATAAACGTTGGCAGCCGTACTAGTATAAACTGTGACACAGCTGCCAGCGCTCTCCACCCTGTATATTATAAAAAGTAAATGGAGACTTATTTATAATTAAATAGAGAGTTACATGAAAATGAATAGGTTACGAATAATTAAAGAGAAAACATTGTGACGGGTGTGTGTGTGTGTGTGTGTGTGTGTGTGTGTGTGTGTGTGTGTGTGTGTGTGTGTGTGTGTGTGTGTGTGTGTGTGTGTGTGTGTGTGTGTGTATGTGTGTGTGTGTGAGTGTGTATGTGTGAGAGAGAACATCTATCTATAGGTATATATGCACACTAATTAGGTGAGAATGTTAAGAATTTCTTCAGTTTCTTTATAATTAAGACTTTTTAACCATGATGATACTTTTTGTTTGCATTGATAATGAGTTAGTGAGACAATGTTATTCGCTCTATTTGCAACATTATATAAACGGCAACTGCATACATAGTACTGACATACCGCAAAGGCTGTGTTGTGATGTTGTATGGGACAGATTCTTTTATTAATACGCTTGGGTATACGATTGTAATCAATTTCTTTGTGTTTCCGCAAGACGACACTAAGAATAAATAGTTGTCTTACTGTAAGAACCGGGCATTCATTATAGAGAAGAGCGGTGTCATATCTCCTAGGTTTCCCTAACATAACTTTAAGAATTGCTCTTTGAGCGCGTTCTAGAGGAAGCATTTTTGTTACTCCTACACCACCCCAGTTGACAATACAATATTGCAGTATACTCTGGGCGAGGGCGTAATAAACATACAGCAAAGTTTCACGGTCTGCAGATATTCTGAGTTTTTTGAATATAGGGATCAATTTTCTGATACGACCAACCAGTTTGTCAATATGTATACGCCAGTCTAAGAAAGAATCAATGGTTAGTCCCAGATATTTGATATTTTGAGTCCGAGTGATCTCCTGACAGGCACAGGCTTCAGATCGATCACATGTGTGCGCTCTTAGTTTGAAGTCTACAGACGGCTGTGTAATAGCAGATAGTGAGAAAGTAATGTATTTTGTCTTAGAGATGTTTAGGGTAAGCAAGTTTTGGTTTAACCATTGCGTTACCTCACGGATCGCCACTTCAGTACGATTTTGAACCTCATCCCAGTTTTCGCCATGTAGAATTAAAGCAGTGTCATCTGCATACGTGATAATTTTGCAGTAAGGGATTGACAGTTTACACAAGCTGTTGATGTAGATAAGAAAAAGAGTAGGTCCCAACACACTTCCTTGAGGGACCCCAACAGTAAGATTTGCATCTGTACTCTTGGCGTCACCTATTTTCACTCGTTGGGTTCTGTTTGAGAGGTAACTACGAAACACATCCAAAGCATAACCACGTATACCAATTGATTCCATTTTGTGGAGCAAAAGGGGCACTGATACAGTGTCAAAAGCTTTGGATAAATCAAGAAAAACTCCAACAACTTTAGATTTTTTATCAAGAAGTTTTGCTATTGTATCAGTAAGTTGAAGAGTAGCATCATCAGTAGATTTATTCTTCATAAAACCGAATTGATTTTCTGCAAGTACGTTATTATGTTCAAGGAAACTCAAGAGTCTAGAATTTAAAACTTTTTCAAAAATTTTTGAAATCACTGACAATACAGATATAGGCCTATAGTTTTCGACACAGTCTCTGCTGCCACTTTTATGAATAGGGTGTACAAGAGCCATCTTTAGGATGTTAGGAAAAATACCAGTACTCAAGCACAAGTTAAATAAGTATGTAAGAGGGGGTATAAGAGCATTTTTAGCATATTTAATTACAAGGGTTGGAATCCCATCAGAGCCAGCAGCTGAGAAATTTTTTAAGCCGATTATAATATTTTCTATCTCATTAGAGTCCGTATCAAATAAAGCCATCGACTTTAATTTGTTAGTACTATCGAGTTTAGTGCATGACGTATCCGTAACATGATTTTCCGAGATTTTATTAGCCAATATGGCGCCAATTCCAGCAAAATAATCATTAACCATACTTACAGATTCAAGAGGGTTATTTGCGAGACTTAGTAATTCACTTGGGATTGATGGAGATTTTTTGTAATTAGTAATTTTATTGATACAGTTCCACATGCCTTTTGGATTGCGTTTATTTTTCATTAACTCAGACTTTTCGTATTCAGTTTTCAACTTTTTTAGTAAATTATTGCAAAAATTGCGATACCTTGTGTATGTCAGCTGTAATATTCCATTTTTGGGATCATGTTTGGCTTTTTTATGCAATCGATCGCGATTCCTAATACAACGAACAAGACCTGGAGTCAGCCAAGGCTTTGTAGGGCGATGACGATGAGGAACATTTATTGTTTTAGAGTGAGATGCAATTGCATTTGTAATGGTATCAATAAAATCTTCAGCAGCGGTGTTAGCATCGGTTGCATTAAGAATATGAGAGAAATCAGAGTTTGAAAGGGTTTTGGTTAGTTCAGGGTAATTTATTTTTATAACGCTTTTATTGATCAGGTTTCTTTCAGTTTTAAGGTCTAGGCATAGAAGCAATGGAGAATGGTCAGTTATCAGAGAATCAAGAACAAAAGTTATCGCAGGTAGGTTAGTTCTGAGCATGACATGATCAATGCAATTTCCAAAGTGCGTGGGGACTACATGGGCCGCTAATAGACCGTGATGTGTCATAACGTCTAAGTAATTAGTAGTATTTTTGTCATTACAACCAGGCGAAATATTGATATTTATGTCACCGATCACAATCACTGACCCAGTTGACTCCAAAGACTCTAGACAGCTGTCGAGACTATTGCAGAAATTATCAATCTTGCTATACGATGGCGAGCGATAGATGGCAAAAATAGCATATTCCTTACGAAAATTCAGTTTTAGACAGGCCGCATCGAGTATTGGAGGTGTTGAGATGCTATGTCTTATATCAGATTGAACATAAATGATAACACCATCATTTTGGTTCATAAACCCAGATGAATATGAAGTAAAACCAGTCAGTTGAGGAATCTCGACAGTTTTGCTTAACCAGCATTCGGTAAGAACAATGATATCACATTGGATACTAAGTCGATTTAATAAAATCACTAAGGCGTCGAAATTACAGTTCACACTTCGTATGTTAACGTGTATGATTTTAAGAGATGTTTGCATCTTCTGGCTTATATAGCCAGTGACACTTTCAGGACAACACACAAACAACTCAGATACTTCAACAGAATCAATATTATCAGCAATATTGTCAGAGAGTATCTTTTTTATAAAAAATTAAATTAGTGGCGCAATTCCAAGTCTCTATAGTGTCCAATTGTTTAATGGACGCACTGTTGAAGAGTACAAAAAATAAATGATTAGTAGTGCATATATATTCCAGAGTGTAAGAATGTGTTGTGTGCAGAGTCTTTGTGAGTGTGTGTAAATTGAAATAGTGACAGTGTAAAATATTAATTCTAGTAATGATACATAATATTATGTTACCTAAGCAATTAGTAACTTTAAACATGTAGTTGAAAATTATTATTAGTAGCAAAGATACAGCTAGTCATTTATCGGAACAAAGCAATAGTGAATTAAGTTGAGCCTGTGAGTCGATGCGATGAGACGGAGTACCCTCACTTTTGCGGAGAAATACCTTTCCATGAGCAGTCCAACAGAAGGCGTAGTCATTATTCTTGCTGAACTCCCGAGCAAGGAAATATAATTTCCTTGCAGCTTGAGTTAAACACTCCACAACGAATATTGGTTTAGGCTGGCCAACTATATTGATATGCCCAGTATTCAGTTTATTGCTTTTATTAACTTTGTTATGTGCTTTAACTGATGTAAGAATTCTCTCTTTCGTTAAAACTGATGTAAAGTCAACAATAACTGGCCCACTTTGACCACTTACACCTTTCCGACTGGTCAACCGAAACACATCTCGAATTTCGCTGTTAATAACATTTACATTTACGGCCTGGCCCACTTTTTTAACCAAATTTAAGAGATCATCTTTGGATTCTTTCTTCTGGACAGGAATATTCCGAATTTCGACACATGACTGCTTTTGCATTCGTTCAAGGTTTTCAACCTTGATTTCTAAAGTTTGTATGTAGGCCAAGTGGGTCTTTCTATCTGTTTCCATCTGCACAAGTTTCTCTTTTAACTCTTCATACTGTGTTGACATAAAATCCACAGCTTTCATAATGTCATTATTTTGTTTTTGTATATCGTTAATACTCGTCTGTAATGTGTTTTGCTGGTTCCTGAAGGCATCCATAGAGTTTTTGAGCTCGGTTATGACAGCTGTAATTTCATCATCATGGTGCCGCTTGCGGGGCCGATCTCTGGTGGAAACATTTGACGCATCCTCATTTTCTGTATCGGTAACTGGAGCCGAGCTAGGATAAATGTCCGAATCAGCGCTATGACGTGAGGTGGCAGGTGGAGTTCTTTTAAGAGGCATATTCAGTCGATACACACCAGGAGAGCAGAGATCAAAAAGATAGGGCAGTGGAATTACCGGCACGTGTCGTAGGCACGTAGCGCGTAGCGGCGTCGTAGCAAGTAGGCGGAGTCTTGCAAGAACATACCAGGCGCGCAGTGAGCGAGCGCGCTGTAGCTCGTAGCACACACGTTCTCGTAGCACTTCGTAGCCGTTAGTCAGAGCGTGAATAACTATTTCTTCGTAGCCTATGCGCTCCCAGTAGAACGGACTTAAAGTTAAATTTTGTTTTATTAAAATAATGAAATAAAATAAACTGCAGCAACCAAAAACACGTCCGTACACAAACGCGAGCAGGGGGGAAGGGGAAGAAACACAATTTACGGATAATTTCGCGATAATTTATTTGATTTTTCATCCCGACGTTTCGAACACTTTACAGCGTTCGTGGTCACGGGGTAGACTAAGATGTTATTTGTCATTTACATAGTTTTGAAAAATATTAAACTACCATCATACTCGTAATTAATTTACGTTCCTATCCACGCAGAAAGAGCTAACCGTGTCTTGAGATCTTGCAGTGAGTGGTCTAGCTTGGGTCTTCGATAGAACCGGATCCCATGCTGGCGGAATTTTCCAACCATCTTCTCTATTGAAATTTGGATGTTTTCTAATTTCTATGGCTTCACGTAACATACGAGGAACGAACCGACGTTCTTTTGAAAGTATTTTGGGTTGGTCAAAACGTATGAAGTGGTTGGGTTTATCTAACTAAAGCATGTTCACACACTGCAGATTTCATGTTCCGTCTATGTTTTACCATACCTCTTCAAGATGCAGGGGTGTATAGACTGGAATGTGACTGTGGCCTTTCCTACATCGGGCAAACCAAACGAAGTATAGGCGTACGGATAAAAGAACATATAGCTGACGTAAAACATAGACGGAACATGAAATCTGCAGTGTGTGAACATGCTTTAGATAAACCCAACCACTTCATACGTTTTGACCAACCCAAAATACTTTCAAAAGAACGTCGGTTCGTTCCTCGTATGTTACGTGAAGCCATAGAAATTAGAAAACATCCAAATTTCAATAGAGAAGATGGTTGGAAAATTCCGCCAGCATGGGATCCGGTTCTATCGAAGACCCAAGCCAGACCACTCACTGCAAGATCTCAAGACATGGTTAGCTCTTTCTGCGTGGATAGGAACGTAAATTAATTATGAGTATGATGGTAGTTTAATATTTTTCAAAACTATGTAAATGACAAATAACATCTTAGTCTACCCCGTGACCACGAACGCTGTAAAGTGTTCGAAACGTCGGGATGAAAAATCAAATAAATTATCGCGAAATTATCCGTAAATTGTGTTTCATTAAACCTACCATTAGATGGTCAGAGTGACATGACGAAGCTGACATGAGTGTGCATGAAACGGTGCGTTGGTAATTTGAAAATAGTGTGGATTACGGAAAGCTTAGCCGATCAAAAGTGGTCAGAGCAATACAAAATTGACATGACTTCGATTAATTACATGCGCCCAGTGTAGGTTGTTACTACACACTGTTACTACAGTTGATTATTTATATTCGTGATTTATTGTAAGTAATTGATTCCAATTTTTAAGTAAGCCAAGGTACCTACATGCTCAATTTTGCACTGATCTAATCAAATTTTGGGTTTTTTGACGGTCCTGGGCCCGTGAAGTACAAAGGGAAAATAGAAGTCCAGTTCAAGCCGTAAACATAACCTACCTAAAAAACTAAATAGTAAACTGTGTGCCGTAGCGTAGATAGAGCGCGCGGCTGCTAGTTTGGTTGGATTGACAATCATCATACATATGGTATTTTTAAATAATCATCTATATAAAGACCCACTTACTCACTTGGGGTGTCGTAGCACAGTGGTGGCAGCGCTTTGGTAGTAATACCGAAGTTAAGCAACTTACGGCGCCTGTATATCAGCCATTATTTTGTTGGTGGCCTTATTAGGATTTTTTTTATAGTTCGCTCTATTCTACTAATCAAGCTCTTACATTGGACAGTGTTATGCAAAAGGGTGTCAAGTGACATATTGGTCATTTCGAGATAAACGCGTTTAAAGATTTTCAAGGTCGTCACTTTTAAAAATTGCTGTAACTTCGTATTTACACGGTTTACATGCCTGGAAATTGGCATAACTACAGAATGAGATGTATATTTTATGTATTTGATGTTCATTTGTGTGAATTATAATTATACAAGTAGATAAATGCAATTAAAACACTTAAAACCTTTTTGCTTTAATAGGATATCGTTGCAAATAATTTGCTAAAAGGTTTTAAAGTACTTTAAATCCCTTTTGCAAAACTCTTTTAAGAATCCTATTAGTATTAGTTTTATAGTCAAACAGTTTCAACGACACAGTTCTCTATATTTTTATGATTTCTTCATTAAAATTTCATTTGTTTTATTTGGTAGAAGTTTATAAAAAGCGTTACTTTCAATAATTCTAACGTTCTAGCAAATCCACACACTTTTTCTGGATTTTTGCTATTCGTAATTTAATCTGCGTATTTCTATGCATTTTGTAATACTTGATTATCAATGAACAGTCTTCCCATGGCGAAATCAGTATAAATGACAACTTCAGGTGATAGTTTGATCAATCAAGACCTATATTCAAAAATGTATTCTGTTTTTAATTTGTATGTACTATGTACTTCCAAAACCGCAGTTAATTGCTTCTTTTTGCCAGATTTGATTATTAAAAATACAGATATTAATCTTAAGACTCTTACATCCATAGGTCACTATTATTTTATTCAAAAATAATAAGATGCCTTCGTAAAATCATTAGAAAAATCTGTATTTTTTAAAAAGTTAATTCAAAAAGAAATTCTCTTCTATTATAAGGATTTTGGAATACATAGATGATTTTGTTTAAAGTATGTCAAACTGGATAGATTTTTAGGAGTTAGTAGGTTGAATAATCTTTTTAAAGGAATTATGACTAGGATGACTTGTCGTCCTATTCATTGGTCAAAAATCTTAAACTAAGGTCTATTTAGTCATTATTTAAAGATCTGTGCAAGAAAAAACGACAGCTGTTTAAACCTGACAGATCAACAATTCAAAAAACACAATAATTTTAGTATTTCCATTAATAAACATGGACTTGAAACCTTTTTGTTTAAATAAATTCAGCAATAATAAATCGCTAAACGATATTAAGAACACATGAAACCTTTTTGCATATATCAGTATACTCAATGGGTTGTTTCGCAATACGTTATTTTGTGAGATAACTTTTAATATAAATTTTTCCGAAGTTCGGCCTTTGGGCGACCAGTTAGAGGACATTTTTGCGAATCCAGTGGTACCAATAACTCCATACCTGATTTTAGGTCACTTGACACCCTTTTGCATAACAGTGTCCAATATGACACTCATGTTGAGGTAGTAGTGATAAAATAATTATGGAATCCGCCATTTTGTAGCGGTCAGCAATCTTAGATTAACAATCAGAACTATATGGTGTATTTTTAAATCCATACATCAAACAGAAAAGAGTAAAATAAAGGGGAAATGAAGCCATTGAATAAAATAAAAAGCCTACGTTCGTTATTTCTTTATACATAGGTTCCCTAATATTTCAATTTTCTACCATTTAGTAGAAATGAGATTTTCTGTCAATATTATTCCTTTACTTGTGTGCGTGACAGGGATATTGTTTACGCACACGTAGCTACAAAATGTGCGCGCTTTTGACAACGATCTTTGTTAGGAACACTCCTTCTAGGTGTTTATATTCTCAGCTGGATGCATCTGACGAAAACGTCTCTGTGTTTCTCGGAGTCGGAGGTCATTTGTCTGTGAGTACACACTAACCATAAAAAAAGCTCGCGGTTAGAGTACGACATAATGACGAATCATGCACTATCACTTCACTGCAATCCAACGAAGGTCACTGCGATCTCAACAAACTTATCGCAAATTCGCCTAATTAGGTCACGGTCGCGCGGCAACTGAACGGATTTTTTCTGTTTACGGGGGACGCCCCGGGGCGCGCAGCGGGATCAAAGACCTAGCGTGTGGGTGGGGCGAATCTTGCGCACCGTACGCTTTATGCGATTAAGATAAAGATTATATTTGCTTAGCACTATCCCGCTTCATAGAGATATTGTTATTATAAACATGCCATTTATTGCAATGCGACACTTGTGAACAAAAGTGCTTAGCACGTATAATGTTATATTTTATGAGTGTTACTTTGTAAGCTTGATTTTGGTTGTTTTTAATTTGTATTATGCTTATTTATGGACTTTAAGTCAGGCTAGTGCAAAAACACTATGACAGGTTCAACACTTACGATTTTTCATTTGATTTCACAAAATGCATAAGTATTCGTAATACAACCTACCCTTAAAGTTTGTCGATTGTTTTCGGGGTCACCCTGTACTGTAACAATTTTCAAATTTGGATTCTTTTTATATCAATAATTCTTTTAAGCCAAGAGTTTTTTTTGAAACTTCGTTTTCTAATTTTCAGAATGCGGTCATCATCATGAACACCGAGTTTTACCGAGCATAAGTTTTCCATTAACAACTCTTACACCATAAAGTATTGTAGGAGTTCAGAGTTATTTTAAGGAATGAAACGACTATTCTCATTTTAACAAACATTTATTAATTTATCACACTGTTTTTAAGCCTTTTGGCCGCTTAATAAACATATTTCACAAAGAAGCAACATTGGAAAATAATAACTGACCTGTACTTGCTCCAACAGAATATCACCATTATTGTACGCTGGTTTTCGCACTGACTTTATTTAGACGTCCGCTCGGCACGAGAGCTGAGTAAAGACTGCCCGTCTTGCGATTGAGCGCGTCACCATGAGTGAATGAAATGAACGAATGAACTTACTCTATGAATAATTATGATAAATATTGATTGAGTTGACGTTATTTCCGTTAGTCATTGCGCATCTTATTTATTTATTTTAATGTTACGTATCGTTTATTATTAAGTCAACTATTTAGATGGTATTATCCTTACAGCTCGGCCATCCTGCTAGAGCAAGTCCCTTTGCGCATAATATATTATTATTAACTAGCTTTTGCCAGCGACTTCGTCCGCGTGGAATAGTGACTTCTTTCTCCCGTTTTTTACAGATTTACCACTATATCTTTGCTCCTATTGGTCGTAGCGTGATGTTATATAGCCTATAGCCTTCCTCGATAACTGGACTATCCAACATAAAAAGAATTATTCAATTCGAACCAGTAGTTTTGGAGATTAGCGCGTTCAAACAAACAAACAAACAAACAAACAAACAAACAAACAAACTCTGCAGCTTTATAATATTAGTATAGATATAGTGTATAGAGTTATCTAACTAAAATGCTAATAAATTATGCAATTATTTTTTTTGACATTTGCATACAACATTATTAATAATAAATAAATAATAAATAAATATCCTTGGACATTTCACACAGCGCCATCTGGTCCCAAACTAAGCAAAGCTTGTACTATGGTAACCAGACAACGGATATAAACATACTTAGATACTTTTTTTTTTGTAAATACATACATATTATACATAGAAAACACCCAGACCACTACAAACAGACATGTTCATGCACACAAATGTTTGTAATGTGCGGGGATCGAACCCGCGACCTCTGGCGCAATACCCAATAACATTTCATAATACCTAGACAATTTAGTGAACAAACCAGACGATAGTCTTACAAATCAATTACAAATTGTATAACTTAAAACTAAAAAGTTTGGCTTACATTCTTAAAGATGAAACAATAAAATATGACACTGTGAGTGTTAAGAAACCTTCTAAACCATTTGGCTTACATGTCTGACGATTATGTTATTGTGTTTTACATAATATACATATTTGACGGATTTATTTATAAAGTAATATATTTTCCATTTACATACCTACTATCCTACTAATATTATAAACGGGAAAGTTTGTGAGGATAGATGTGTGTTTGTTACTTCTTCACGCAAAAACTACTGAATTGTTTTTGATAAAACTTGACAAAATATAATACATTGGAATAACATATTGGCTATATTTCATAAGGATATTAATTTTCATAGTGAAGATACGACGATGAATGTTAATGAAGTCGGAAAAATATGTAATTTTCGAGCTATTTTTGCGTACGCTACAAAAACTGTAAGAGTTATATCAATATAATGTATGGAACAAATGTTTGCCTTAAAAAGTTGTACAGAAAAGTCCGCGACAGCATATACCTATCTTTTAAGGTTTGGTCTCTATAACCTTTATTACAGTAATAAGAAATGATTTACGGCAATGCATTACTTTTCATGGTATTTTCCTAAACATATTATTAATCCTTATCCAAATAAATACTTTATTCGTCACAAGTATTCAATTTTAATCATGTTTGCTCTTGAAACCATTGAATTCCAATAATTATGTTAGGAGATCTCTTAGTGTTAAAATACCATGCGCTCATGGACGGAGCGACACGCAACGCCGGCGTGTGTTGATGGATTCAATAATAGGGATGCTATTTTTTTCCTATAGAAGTTGACTTTTAAAAACGCCCTTATCACCCTAAGACCACTGTTGTACATTGTCTGCTTAGTTAGACTAGATACATAACAAAGGAAATACAAGAACCCGCTCCCGGGCAGCAGGATTCATACGGCGAGACAATTGCATTATTTTATGGAAATATGCATGAATTACAGGAAGCTTTTAATCAATGGGTCGCTCAAATTAAAAAAAATACATGGACCCGTATCAGTTGTAACAAAACTGAGTACATGGAGCGTAACTTTTGGCAATGCGGGTTTGAGCTGCAACACATTCTTTTAAAACACCTCACTGCCTTACTTATGTGAACCGCCTTAAATATCTCAAGTCGATGATAACAACGAACGCTTAGGCTTCGCTTATATTGAAAATGATGTTAGCCATCCCACAGATACCGCTTGATTTTAATAGAAGTCACCAGGCATCTTCTGCGATCCTTAAAAGCTATTTAAACTAAGAGTGGAGGTGTCAACGTCGGTAAAGCCGGCTATGATATAATGGCGTTGAATTTTTGACTTTTAAGAATAAGCTTATGAGCAACAAAATAAAGACCAACGAGAGATAAAAATGCCCAGATAGTCATATAATTTACAAAGAGTCTATCATGAGATTGCTCAAAGTTGCCCCTTTTGTAGTAAAAGTTAAAACAAGTCGCTGGCAATGGGTCAGCGATAAATAATGGGTACTACGAACGAAGAACCACGGCGTCAGTGACCTGCATTACAGCGGCATATCGTAGACACAGCACTAAAAGCACTCGCACCAGGAGCACACAACCTAGCTACACAAGATTTTAACATAGGTACAAAATCGTTGTACTGGTAGGTCCACACTACCTGCTACCCTGGGTAACCTGGGAGCAGCTCTTCTATCATCATCATCCTTATTATTACTAAACGGGCCAGAAGACCACCCTGGTCAACGAATGAGCTGTTTTACAGCAGAACACATCTGTGTGGCGCATAAGGACTGAAAATGATGAGTTAACTTAAAATAACACGACACGCGACACGTTTGGTGCAGTTGTTAGCGCTCCTGACCACTGAACCAGCGGTCGCGGGTTCGAATCTCGCAAGGGTTAAGTGTTAAGGTACCTAAGTCATTGATGGTATATGTATTTAAGCATTTATGGTTTAGGCACGAATCCCTATCCCTGTATATCCTTTAAGTATCCCTGCTTGTTACAACTGTAGTAAATAATCTTCACAAAATTATCAGGGCGGTCTCTAGTATACGGTTGTTTACTAACTACCCTTTTATCCCGCACTTAGTCAGTATAATATTTATCTTCTCTTCATAGTTTTAATTTAAATTGATTTATTTTATTTTAATGAAGTAAAAGTATTTTTTTTAATACTTATTTTCGACCGAATAAATGTTTTATTGAGTTTAATTGTAGATTATGTGTAAAATTGCAAGTGAATAAATAAGGCTTTATTATCATCATTATAACCGTTAACCCTCATTATTAGCTAACCTAGTCGTTAACAGTTCTGCATAATCTTCGCGACAAGGAATTGATTCAACTTCATTTTCCACTTATTCCATGCGTAGAGGACTGTACTGAGTCCTTGGTACCAAGATTTCGTAATACCAGTGAGCCTAGGAAGACAAAAGTGAACGATTTCTTTTTCCTTCCAACCATAGATCTCAGTACACTCCTCCACATTAATAAGAAATGTAAGAATAGTCTGGTCTTTTGAAGCAGGGTAAAATTCGGGAACCGCGTCATATCTTTTGAATCCGCTGGAGCAACGCTCTCGTCTTGAACTTTCGTACATCCTACGGCGCTTACATCAATTAAGCAGCATTCGCTTACATTATGATAATCAGCGGTATCGCTTTGAATAGTTACCCATAGAACATTGCCGCCGAGACTCCCCGCCGCTATGGCGTTGTCTCGTCGACTCCCTGCTCGGTGTCGTCGTAAATAGTTACCCATTGAGCATTGCCGCCGAGACTCCCCGCCATTATGGCATTGCCTCGACAACTCCCTGCTCGGTATCGCCGTAAAAATAGTTGCACATCGAATTTACAACAAAATTAAAACAATTAGAAACATGAATAAAATTAATGTATATATAAATCTAGATTCCAAAAATATGAACTTGATAAATGTTTTAAGTATTAATGATTTGTTTTTGAAGGATAGATTTTTGACTGTAGAGGTATTATTCGAATTTAATTTTTGTAATCGATTGACTGTACCTTGAGTATATGGACTTGTATTTTTATCGTTGTTCGCCCTTTTGATATAGAGGTAGGACACCGCCAGTAACTTTATTTGTGTTCCATAATAAAGATTTAAATGATTACCAATATGAAAAGAAATGCATATAACAAGAGTATAGCTTTGTGTAACTTGCTACCCAAAGAACTAAAAACACTTCAAGAGCCAATATTTAAGAGAAAACTAACTGGCTTTTGGACAAACGTTTTTAAAGTTATAATGAATATTCTAATTGGCGACAACAGACAAATATTTAATTTAATTTAAACTACGTACTATTATCCATAAATAATGTAACTTAATCAAAACGATTTCAATTGACATCAATAAAATATTATGATTATGTTTTGTAATAACCGAAAAATTGAATTTTGCACGTCTGCGAGCAGACTAAACACATGTGCTACTTACTTTCAAATGTCACCTTTAATTTTCTGTGTTATTGGCAAATAAACGCTTGAGTTTGAGTTTACGAGCATTGCCATCGAGACTCCCCGCCATTACAGCGTGGCCTCGAAGACTCCCTGCTCGTGATTTACGTGCACACGTGAATGCCCTGAATTACGATGATCCCGAGGGCAATAGCTAAAGTCGTTGCGGCTTTGCCTACGTTTCAGGCTCCCTCACTACGGCAAACGGGCTGAATGCAGCGACATTTGCTCATGATTGTCACCTGGGTTACCTCCGCCAGCGCCGCCATTAGCCTCGTTACCGCTGACATCGACTTTGCGCGCAGTGGGTTCGTCCATTTCATTTAAACGCTCAGTTAGGCACTGAAACTTGTACATAGAAGGCATTATGTACTGATATTACAAATTTACATTAAAACAAAACAAGACTTACTCTGCACATCATATAATAGAACACACATGACGTTTCCCAGGGAAGAATATCAGGTCTATTTTTTTCTGATTTAAATAAATGATTCGGCTAAAGCCATTTATCATCCCATAACACCAATTATAGCTCAATAGTATTTGAATGTATAGAAGTCGAATCCAAATATGAAAAATATAAATTACAGTACTATCAACGACATTATCTCCCGTCTTAATAATAACAACTTGATAGTTGTTCTTGCAAAATCATAATAATGAATACTAGTCGATGCATCGCTGTACTGACTTAAAATCTACCACCAGAGTATAACAAAATCGAAGAGGCAGCTTCTACAAATTTTCTTTGATTACCTATATTATTATTACGGCTCTCACGTGAAGAGCACACAAAGTAGGGCAATTAAACTGACCAAATTAGCTATTTACTGCTTAAAGCTTGACTGTGTATCACGGATAAGCTTCCACGACTTTCAGATGTGGCATTATTTTTTTGGAGCAACTCTCGACCGATATCGACAAAATTTTCTTACTCATTGTTCGTTTTTGAAGGGTCAGTTTTCCTTTAATGAATCCTGAACTATTTAAACAGAATGAAGCATAAATAATCGTAGTCCGAGGCGAAGGGATCGGCTGCTTAAACCTGAAGCCCACACTTCACTAATTAATAATTATTTATTTATATTTTGATTTATATATATATTTATATTTATTCCAGAAGAAATCAAGTGACCTTAATATATTTAACCTTGCTATTGTTTGATTATTAAATCACTATTGTGCAATTGACTAGATAGTAGTTAACTTTTATTATCTGTACGCCGGTAGGCAAGACATAAGTACAACGATACATATTTTCTGCATGTAAATTTATGATGCAAGTCTAACAAATATAATTCTTTACCTTTATATAATATGGTTAGTTGCTTTCGTACGTCAGGAATTATGATTTACGTACGCAAAAACACTAATCTGTTGATCTACGACAGAAGCAGAATACGGGCATGATACTTGACTACACGTACTCGTAGTATTAATGGGAAAAATTTTATCAATATCAATTATCAATTTAGCCGAATAATTATAATGGCTTATTACCTGTAATAGTTTGCGGCGAAGGAGTTTTAAAATACACCCTGCTCCTTAACGTTATTACCAATACCAATGTGATTTTCTAAGAAGATTGCAGAAATACTTTACGATTGTTAGGATTAAAAGGGATGTCTTTATAAAGGTTATTTTGAGCAAATTAACAATGTCTGTCGTGTTGTTTGTTTTATTCTGAATTAATCAAATAATGTTAAAATATACACTGTACATTGATGCCATGATCGATACAAATACGTATTGCTGACTACACTCTCAAAATGCCTTACGATTGTGAGGATAAAAGGAGATGTGTTCTCAAGGGTAGTCCCAAGTACCATGTGCGGTACGGTTTTATTTAATAGTAGTTTTATTTATTAGTAGTTTTAAGAGAAATAATAATAATTTAGCAAAATGCAGTATCACTAATAGAAAAAGTCCGCAACCAAGGAACTTTAAAATACGCATTGGTCATCGAGTCTGTGATCAATGCAGCCGTATATTGTTGGTCAGATAGCAAAAATACTTCGTGATCGCATAGGTAATAATGGATGTCTCATTATGGTAATCCCAATATGTGCTTATGTGATTGCTCAATGAGCAGCTTTTCCCCATCATTCCATGTCTCTCACTAGACGGCATTAGTGCAGTATTTAGAAACCTTTTTTAATTTTATTTTTGTAGGCACACAAAGTGAAATATTTTGAATAACGTTAGTAAACCTTAAGATTTAATCAAGGTACTTAATATTTTTGTTATTTTTAAAGTCCACGCTTTGCTATGAGGACACTATATTTTTTGTTTTACTTTGAATTACTTACTTTAGCGAAAAACAAAGACACTATGATATATTTCCTATAGTTACTCCGGCGCCAGCTCAAGAAAACTGCTCATTGCCTTGATAAAATTTAAAACGGTACAAGTTAAAAAGGTTTTGGACCTTAGTTTCGTTAAAACCTTGTTGAAACTATTATTATCCAATAAAACAACATAATTTATATCGTCTGAACTCCTTACATTGATTTGAGAAAAAAAAATGCTTAAAAACAGTGTTCAACTTATGTGGGCGGGATAAGCAAGCAGACATTAAGACTGCTCACCTATCCCACTTCTGAACTGTAGGAGTTCAGAGTTATTTTAAGGAATGAAACGACTATTCTCATTTTAACAAACATTTATTAATTTATCACACTGTTTTTAAGCCTTTTGGCCGCTTAATAAACATATTTCACAAAGAAGCAACATTGGAAAATAATAACTGACCTGTACTTGCTCCAACAGAATATCACCATTATTGTACGCTGGTTTTCGCACTGACTTTATTTAGACGTCCGCTCGGCACGAGAGCTGAGTAAAGACTGCCCGTCTTGCGATTGAGCGCGTCACCATGAGTGAATGAAATGAACGAATGAACTTACTCTATGAATAATTATGATAAATATTGATTGAGTTGACGTTATTTCCGTTAGTCATTGCGCATCTTATTTATTTATTTTAATGTTACGTATCGTTTATTATTAAGTCAACTATTTAGATGGTATTATCCTTACAGTATATTTGAATCTTGTATTGCTTCAGATGTCACCGACCATGATAAAGAATCATTGTCAACACTTGGTAATGACTGAAGTGATTTGAATGAGCTATCAGGGTCATCGTGCTCTTCAACATCATCATCACCATCCGAGATTTCTTCATTATGAACAACCTTGTTAAAGTAATCTAAATCCTCGTTCAAATTATTTGACGACTCACTGTCGGTATTTTTTGTTCTTTTTATTAATTGGTTTTGTTCCATTTAATAATAATAATAATATAACTCTTTATTGTACAACACAAAGTAAATTACAGTTTTTTACATCAAAGTAAATGTACAACTAAGGCGGCAACATTTTTTCATCTGTGTGGCGTTTGTTACCAGTTTTATTTGTTAATAGCTTGAGTGGGCTAACAATAGGTTTAAATATTGTTTCGAGAGCCATATCGTTTTTATTTTTTGAATCTTTTATCATTTCTACTTTTCTTTTTACGGCTGCTGCAGATTTTACAATTTGCTCCTTAAGACTTCGTTCCATTGTAGAAGGTTCCACTCTGTTTGGCTTCTTATATGAAACTGATTGATTAATAACTTAGCAGCTATTTAAAGCGTTCAATCCACTACTATAAACGTATCGAACTTCATTCTGTAACAACCTTTATTTCATTCACAATCTTTGTTAATTACAACGTAATTGAAAGGTTTACTCCAAACAGTTCAACACATTTCCCGAAACTGAGACCAAGTCATGTCAGATCCCACATGCTCATCATAAACGTGTTTCAGATTGATATCGTCTTGTTTAAATAATATAATGAGGTTAGAATTATCTCTTACTAGTTGTTTTGGTATTTTTGTGTATGTTTGATTTATATAGAAACAGTCAATATTTTTATGACGACCCATAGCAAAGTAGTCTCGTATATTGTTTTGGTTTTTACAAGCAACATCGTCTAATATATAATTATCGAGTTCGGTAATGCCTTGTGAGGACTTAAAATTTCACTGTTATGATTATATTTGTAATAAGACGTATTTACTACATTTTCCAATACTTTCTCCAAAAATACGTATTTAGGTTGATACAAAGATTTTGAATAAACATATAGGTTACGAAATCGAGTTCCATTCTCGTGTAACAACAAACTGATTACTAAGTTGTTCTTTCCACAGTTTGATGGACCACAAACAATACAGCGAATAGAATTTGGTAGTAAATTTCCATGACGTTTAACCTCACTCGTTGGAGCAGGACAGATACATTCCAAATTAAGAGATTCTGTTTGTTTAAAAAATTTCATTATTAATACGCGACCGTTTAGATCCATGGGTTTCAACACAATAATTTAACACATTAATGTCAAACCCTTTTTACTCATGAATTGGGGAGTCTGGATCAAGAACGCTGTATTTCAAAGGCGCGGCGGACCGCGCCGTTAGCGAGCTTGCGAGCGGTTGAAATACAGCGTTCTTGAGCTAGACTTCCCAATTCATTTACTACTTAGACGGCATTCCACCTTACATATTTAAGGACTGTCGAGCTGTACTGGCTAGCCCGCTGCTACATATTTTCAACCTTAGTCTAAGCATGGCAGTATTCCCAGAGCAATGGAAAATTACGCGAGTGGTACCTGTTCCAAAAGGTGGCGCCGGACAAACGGTGGATGGATACAGGCCGGTAGCAGTGCTATCTACCCCAGCGAAATTATTTGAGTCTACCATCCAAAAAGCGTTACTTTCTCAAGTAGGTGCGCAACTATCGGACGAGCAACATGGTTTCCGCCCGTTTAAAAGTACCACCAGTAATCTTCTTACGTACGTGTCAGACATCTTGCCCGTAGTAGATCTGGGGAGACAGGTTGATGCTGCTTATTTTGATTTTAAAAAAGCTTTTGATGTAGTAGATAATGACGTTCTTCTCGGAAAATTAGCAGCCTTTGGTTTTACTCTGCATTTATTGAGATTTTTTGGTAGCTACATGAGAGATAGGCGACAATATGTATAATATGCCAATCATAGCTCGCAACCCTACCTGACATTGTCTGGAGTGAGTCAGGGAAGCAACCTCGGACCTCTTGAATTTATTTTAATGATTAATGATCTGCCAAATGTAGTACAGCATTCCAAATGGCTACTGTTTGCTGACGATTAAAAGCTTTATCTTCCCGTTAGTAATTTAGATGATTGCATGAAATTACAAGGCGACATTGATAGGGTAACAAAATGGAGTCAGGATAACCTTTTGGAATTCAATAACTCAAAATGTGTGGTTATCAGTTTTTTTCGTTCTCGAACTTCGCTGCAATACGCTTACAGCATTAACAGTATTCCCTTAGATCGTGTGTCTGAGGTAAAAGACATAAGAGTGACAGATAACGTTGAATTAACTTATAAGGAACATGTTATTAAAATTTGTAAAAAAGCTTATCGAAACTTAGGGTTTGTACTGCGTAAAGCGAAACATTTTTCAAACATAAAGGCAATTATAGCTCTATATAATGCCTTAGTAAGAAGCCAATTGGAATTCAACGCAGTCATCTGGTCTCCACATGAAGCTAAATATAATAGTATCACGAGTCAAACACCATCACAATTTTATAAAGTTCTTTATTCGATCACCACACTTATCTTTTATACAAATCATTATTTCCAACCATAATAATTATAACAGCACTTCAACATAGGTTTCTTTCCACAACCTTTCGCTTCGGCGGTTAGCACTAGACTGCCTCGCTTTCCGAGTGCGCCTCGCAAGTAAGAAAGTAGGAGGGGAAGGGGCAGCCTGTGTTGCCACTTTATAAACAACGATAACGGTATTTGGTAAAGTAACAATACTCATTTTTATACAAATATTGATAACGTTAACGGTTATTGCATTGAGTTAATATTACTACAGGTCTAACCTTTGAGTATATAGCCCCTGGAGATGCCATACACGGGCGACCCCCTCCGGCAAAGTACGTTGGTCAACTGTTCAAACGCGTTATATAAAACTACTTGAAGTCGCTACACCGCCATTTTGCATCGTTCCGTATCGCGTAACGCTTCTCTTGAAAAATGGTACTGCACAAGTATTCTCATGTAAAAGGCGATCTGACAGCTCAAATTCGCAACAAGATCGCGTTTCCTACCATAGTTAAGTATTTTTAGTAACTATTAAATGTGTATTTAAATCTTGTACGGTAAATAAGAAAAAAATACTTTCTTATCCTCTGGTCATACGATGTTGAAATTTAGTCTGAAAATGAAAAGAATTATTGTTGGCTATAAAAATATTTCGAGGTAAAAGGAATATATTTGGTCCGGGATTATGACTGTATATGTTATATACTATATACAGGGCTACAGGCTTACAGGTTAAGTCGACCTAAATCCTGTAAGACGTGGCAGTTTACGTCATGCCTGACTGATTTGACTATCGAACCCTATATTCAAAACTTTACCGTTAAGTTATCGGACTTTTAATTTATTTTATAAAAACTCCCGATTTTTGTCTATTGCTCCCCTTTTTCGTGTTTTGTCCCTCAACTTTGTATTCTTTTCGACAATTTTTGTGTAGTATATTAGTTGCTTTATTATTTTTAACACTACATCACAAGTAACTGAACCAACTAAGTCTAAAAGCCTTATTGAAATCCTTGAGTGGTTTAAGTATAGATCTGCCAGCTGCTGCATATTTCCTTTAATCACATTAAATTATTGGCTTTTGGGTTCTACCGATATGTACGTACATATCGGTTTTTAACCGACTTAAAAAACAAACATTTATGTTTGGCTTTTTAGTTTTTTTCAAATCGGTTTTTTCATTATTATTTATTATTGTTCCAGGACAACCCTAGTGCAATCCTAATGCAGCCAGTGTAAAACGAAAAATGATTTCTTGAGACAAATATTCGTAGACTAGATGACCCGGTGAACTTCGTACCACTTACTTAGATTTATGTAAAATGTAGTTAAAACTTAAGCCGAACAAAACGAATTAATATGACAAAACTACAGAAAATTCAAGTAAAGCACAAATTGATATAAAAACGGAAATTCGTCACTTCCAAAGGACACGGTTGACCCGCCATACATTGCTTGCCCCAAAAGTAAATATCCATGCGTCACGACCAAAACTAATTTTATGGGTTCGTTTCTTCGCCTTTTAAAATAATATAATTACGGCTTATAGCGGGGTTTTCACATGAAACGAAATAAAATGTGTGGGGTCAATCTCTTGCACACTATTTAGAACAGGTCTTTCTAGATCATAGCGCCATCTGTGTCGAAAAACCGCCATCTAGGCCACCAAAACTAAAACATAGAAAACTGCCTCGCTAGGGTGCGTAACGCGTGAAAATTACGATGACGCAAACAATAGCCAACGAAAAGAAGTTCCTTGTCACAGTTTATTTTTTTCAAGTTTTAGGAAGAGGTTAGTAGGTTTAAAGGTTAGTAGTAGTTACCTATGGGAGGCAAACGTCATTTTCCTTCTTAAAATAGCGATTGCGAGCGCTTACTTATTTAACTAACTGCCAGTTCTATGACACAGTATGACACAATATGCCATTTCGTTAAGCGGTCGTCAGTTTGCTAATAAGTGCTCGAAACCGCAATTTTTTGCCAAACACAACAATTGTTGGGGACAGGAAATGGTATTCAATCGTTGTCCTATTTTTTTTTTGTAGATTTATATGCCGCTAGATAAAAGCAAAGTAAATAAACAATATTGTATTAAAAATTCAATATATTTTTTGAAAAATGATATAGTCAAGTCTCTTAATGCTTTTCTTTAATCAAACATAAAACGACTCTGATACGACCATGTCCTGTAAGAAGTAAGTTTTTAGGGTTCCGTACCTCAAAAGGAAAAAACGGAACCCTTATAGGATCACTTTGTTGTCCGTCTGTCCGTCCGTCTGTCAAGACCCTTTTTCTCAAGAAGGCGTGGAGGTATGAAGCTGAAATTTATATCAATTACTCAGGTCTACTGTCCCTTGAAGCTGTGAAAAAATCAAACTTCTAAGCCAACGCAATCAAAAGATACAGCCGTTTATGCCGCAAATTTTCGACACTTGCAAGGGAATCAAAACCTACAGGGTGCTTCCCGTGAACTCAGAATCTTGGAATTTGGTACGAAGCAACGTCTTATAGCATAGATAAAGGAAAAATTACGAAAACCATAAATTTTTAGTTACATCACATAATATATTTTTTTTTAATAATTTTAAACTTACTACCCATTTCCTCATAAACGCGTAGAGGTATTAAATTGAAATTCATACCAAATACTCAGGTCTATAATACCTTTAAGCTGTAACAAAATCAAACTTCTATGTCAACGCAATCAAAAGAAACAGCAATTTAAGCTGCATATTTTGAAACTTGCAAGTACTCGCAAGGGAATCAAAACCTAAAGGGTACTTCCAGTCGACCTAGAATCTTGAAATTTGGCATGAAGCAACGTTTTATAGCACACATAAAGGAAAAATTCCGAAAACCTTAAATTTTTAGTTACATTACAAAATATATTATTTCTTGCAGGTTTGTACGGAACCCTCGGTGCGCGAGTCCGACTCGCACTTGGCCGGTTTTTTTAAATGATCGAACCTGAGCTGGTTCCTAACAGCACACCAGGTTCGCCTCCTCCGTCCGATTTCCATGATCCAAATGTCTATCTCTAAAATATCTATTTAATATAGATGACCCGGTGAACTTCGTATCACTTCGTGTTGGGGCGGCCTAATAGTAGTTTAGTAATCTGGCAATACTGTCAGTGTCACTGTCACCTAACTTTTGAAGAAAAGATTGTTCAAAAGTAAAAACAGAACATATAGTGAACTTATAGTTTAACTCCTTAAAATGCATTGTTCTTGTAATAAGTGGAACGGCAGAACAAAAATAATAACTGTCTAGGTTGTAATAAAATACTACTAAGATGTGACGAATGCTACATCATAATCGGTAACATTCTGTTGCCAGTACTAAAATATACTAAAAAAAAATTATTATACCAAAAATCTACTAAATTAAAATTGCATTTGATAATTATAACAAAAAAAATAACAAATATTCAAATTCCACCATTAGCGACGACGACAAATAAAAAACAACATATTTAGAGCAAAAATATATGACTGAGTCGTGCCATATTTTATCCTAGGCTCTCAAAAAACAATAAAGTGTAAAAATATTGAAAAGAAAGTCCCCGTGGAACATATTTATTAATTTGAATTCATTATTTTTGGGCAATATTAGATATACTCTTACTAATCTGTGGGCAATATCGAGTCAATCGTCATTCGTCATTATTTTTATATTTTGAAATTTAAATACATGATGTTATGAGCAAAGTTGATATTATGTTGTCGATTCAAAAGTCTTGTTTTAATGCGTTCTTCAATTAGAGTGGAACCGAGACTACAAATACCGTCAAATGTTTGACAGAAAGTAAGTGGTCAACTTTTATAAGGGAAAATGGAATTGTCGTTTTACTCTATCTTTCTCGCAATTTTTCCTTATTTGCTCACCGTTTAGACCTACCCTGGCCTACGACAAACATTTTAAAACCAAAATCAGCTCAATCGGCCCAGCCGTTCTGGAGTTTTAATCAGACTAACGAACATCAATTCATTTTTATTTATATAGATATGCATTACCTGTGTTATTCTGTCTTAACTTTTTACGTAATTAACGTTTATAGAATAGAATAATCAAAATGTGTAATATGAAGCTCATTAGTAAATATATATCATATATTAAGAGGCTTCGATTTGGACTAATCTACCTGTTAAATGAATATTTAACAGGTAGATTAGTCCAAATCCAAATATTCATTTGTTGGGGTTATTTCGCTGTAATGGACAACAATCAATCACCGATCAAGTCACTATGTATCAGGATTACTATTTCTAAAAAATATACACATATTCACAACTTGAATTTATAAAAAATCACATGAAAGAAATTTTCAGCGAGAATCATTCAGTTCATTCAGCAAACTGATCTGACTCATTCTTCGCGTGTCACATCACTATCTTGTTCGTATGTATGCTGCGTAGTTACGTGAAAACTCTGATTGTGTGCGTGTAATGTTTCATGTGTTGAATTTTTTTGTAGTGTGCGTTTATCGCCACAGCAAAATTTGTGTCTGTTGAGTTATTCATCTAATGGTGGTGTGCTGTACGTGTTTACCTCACTCCCCCCTAAAAGTGGTGAAAAAATTTGTTAGACGCGTGTCCGTATTGGCATCTCCAGGGGGCTATATACTCAAAGGGTCTAACTGATTAAATCTAAATACAAAAATCATCACAATAGTATGTTGGAGCGAGTGCAAAACAAATTTATTAGATATCTGTATTTAAAACTTTACGGTGTCTACCCTTTCTTTCCGCTGATGTATCCAGCCTTGTTTATTTTGGGCATGGTGGGATATAATAGACTCGAGGTGCGAAGGGAATTTGCTCTTGCGTTTTATATTTTTAAAGTTATGCCACACCCCGGACACTCACTCATACATTGACAGACGGCGTTTTGCACAGACGCTGCATCTGTGTGCGTGGTGCTATAAGGGTTGACAAAGTCTGTTACACCGGTCATAGCTATTTTCACATACATAAACAGGTACCTAAACAACGTAATTTACTTACTTAAATTTATTAAACAACGTAACGAGTACAAATTTTCGTAATGTCATATTCACGTGGTATCGTGGAGAAATAAAAAGATAGTATCTACCTAAGCAACACCTGCATTGATCACATAAATATTACAATTATAATTTCCTTACTACTGTTAGATGGATAATCGATTATAGCATTACTATGGTAGACAACACTAGCACGCATGGTCAGCACTAGACCTGTCAGATAGATAGTTTTGACATTAGATCGATATTGATTGTATTGTATTATCCCGCGCATATTTACAGCATTGATTATTGTATAAATAATTGTTATGTTAAGGAAATAGAATTATTATCAACACATGGAGTTTATATCTAATATCTCAGAAGCGAGATCTGAACAACAAGCCCACTCGTGGATGTTCACAATATGAGAAAGGTTGGAATACCTACCGGCTACCGGCAAGCAATTAAAGGAAATGTTGGTTACGTTACGTACAAGTCGCAAATCTGAATTGAAAATCAGGAAATCAAAGGAAGTTACCTACTCCAGAGTCCAAACACAAGGACTTTATGTGAATAATGTAAAGACAGGAAGATTTTTTCGAGTACTGTCATCAAATTCACTCAGACATCTTGTGTAGAGTCTTCAAGATCATCTAGAACTATAATGCATCTTTATTGAGTCTTATTGCAATGTGAAGACTAAAGAAATGTATCCTGTGTGCTAATTGGGAAGTCATGGATATGCACTTGCTATGGCCTGCAAAGTGCAAGCACATATTATAGACAGGCATAATAAACATGGTAAACAATCAAAATTAAGTTGAATGAATACAATGTTAGCATTATGCTGAAGTGCTAGGAAGCAATATGCGAATTCTACCTGATACCAAGTTAATTATACTGAGTTTTATTATTTGAGTGATTCCTAATGTGTAACATGTTCATTATTTCTAACATTTATGACTAACATGGTTGAGGTGTGATACTCAGTGAATTAAGTGTAAGATTATTATTAAAACTAAGCTCTTGTATTAACTAGCTTGAATAATGTGCTTAAGAGGTGGTGAGAACATGTCATCCTTAGCCGTTGTTTGAAAATTGCTATTGAATTATACTTAGAGTATTATTTATTTATTAATTTAAGAACTTTATTGCACAAGTAACAGTGTACAAAAGGTGGACTTAATGCTAAAAGCATTCTCTCCCAGTCATACCTTTAGGTCATGCACCAAAAGCATCATACATTTACATTGTTTATGCGAGTTGACATAAGAAAGTAACTAAAGCATAATTTATTGGGTTAATAATAACATCATAATGATTCCAGTGAAATAACAATATGGATCTTATTAAATTAATGTGGAGTTATAGCAACTTTAACATCTCTTCTCTGAAATTTTAGCGACTGACTGAATCTTTCTTATTAGGCATAATATTTTATTGTTAGAGTTAAAGAAATGAGAATACTTAAAATGGATCTTGGCTGTAGCTATTATTTCTTAATAATGTTTATATTATACAGTACTTAGAGGTATGCAGTGGCATGTCATACTATGATTGGTTTTATCAGACCATGGCCAATGAGGATAATGAAAATTTGAAAAGAGTTTTGCTGTTATCCAAACTTGATATATTTCAAGATAACTAAATATTTAGTTTGGCTTTAACTAGAGGTTTCAGAGTAAAAAAAATATTAAAGAATGGTAACATTAAATGTAATTCAATCACTGAGTAGAAGTGGTTGGTTGAGTGAGAATTTGTGATATGATGTACAATAACTTAAATCACCACAAATTTAAAGTATTGTGGATAGTTTTCTAATTATGTAATAATTGCATTTAATAAGTGTGAATGTAAAGTTTATGTTCAACAAGGAATACAAATTCTATACAGAACCGTTTCCAATGTTTCATGGTTGTTTAGTTAAAACAAATTGTTAATTGTGTTGTTGTTAAGTTCTAACCCAACTTTATAAGTTTTAGCCATGCACGAAAATCTTGTGAACTGCATCTCCAATGAGGAAGGGAGGCACAAAAGCACATTTGAAAAATCTGAAGTGAATTATTGAAGGAAAAGTTATTGAGTAAAAGGGACGGTGAAATCAAGCCAGAGGAGAAATAAGGGTTGTTTGTCACAGCAGCATTGTATACAAGGTGTGAAGTATTGGTAAAAATAATTCTAACAAGTAATGGAGGTAATGAGCTGTATTCCGGTGAGTAATTAATGCAGAATATGATATGAGTATTTCAGCATAGCAAAATTCATCCCAGTGATGGTAATTTATCAATAGTTAGAGTATGATGATGATGGTAATTTATCAATGGTTAGAGTATGATGATGATGGTAATTTACCAATGGTTAGAGTATGATGATGATGGTAATTTATCAATGGTAAGAGTATGATGATGATGGTAATCTATCAATGGTTAGAGTATGATGATGAAGGTCATTTATTAATGGTTAGTATTCTTGTATATCTGATCCTAATTGAATCTGAATTGGTTATTCTGTTGCCGCTCGGTGCTCACAGGCCGCCCGGGGCTCACTCGCTGCTCGAGCTCTGTCGCCGCTCGGGGCTCACTGGCCGCTCGGGGCTCACAGGCCGCTCGGGGCTCACAGGCCGCTCGGGGCTTACAGGCCGCTCGGGGCTCACTCGCTGCTCGAGCTCTGTCGCCGCTCGGGGCTCACTGGCCGCTCGGGGCTCACAGGCCGCTCGGGGCTCACAGGCCGCTCGGGGTTCACTCGCTGCTCGAGCTCTGTCGCCGCTCGGGGCTCACAGGCCGCTCGGGGCTCACTCGCTGCTAGAGCTCTGTCGCCGCTCGGGGCTCACTTGCCGCTCGGGGCTCACTCGCCGCTCGGGGCTCACAGGCCGCTCGGGGCTCACTCGCTGCTCGAGCTCTGTCGCCGCTCGGGGCTCACTTGCCGCTCGGGGCTCACTCGCTGCTAGAGCTCTGTCGCCGCTCGGGGCTCACTTGCCGCTCGGGGCTCACTCGCCGCTCGGGGCTCACTCGCCGCTCGGGGCTCACTCGCCGCTCGGGGCTCACTCGCCGCTTGGGGCTCACTCGCCGCTCGGGGCTCACAGGCCGCTCGGGGCTCACTCGCTGCTCGAGCTCTGTCGCCACTCGGGGCTCACTTGCCGCTCGGGGCTCACTCGCCGCTCGGGGCTCACTCGCTGCTAGAGCTCTGTCGCCGCTCGGGGCTCACTCGCCGCTCGGGGCTCACTCGCCGCAGGTGGCTCACTTGCCGCTCGGAACTCATTCGCCGCTCGGGGCTCACTTGCCGCTTGGGGCTCGCTCGCCGCACGAAGCTCATTCTCAAATGTTATTTTATAGATCTGTCGCCGCACGGGGCTCCGTCGCCGAGAGGGGCTCACTGCGGAAAGGGCTGGTTGCCGAACGACTCCAACTGCCGAATGGAGTGTGCTGCCGATTGACTGCGCGTAAAGATATTGTACCAGGAGTATCCTTTGAGGACGAAGGGTTTTGCAGGATGGCCGAACTGTTAGATGGATAATCGATTATAGCATTACTAAGGTAGACAACACTAGCACGCATGGTCAGCACTAGACCTGTCAGATAGATAGTTTTGACATTAGATCGATATTGATTGTATTGTATTATCCCGCGCATATTTACAGCATTGATTATTGTCTAAATAATTGTTATGTTAAGGAAATATAATTATTATCAACACATGGAGTTTATATCTAATACTACACATAATTCTAAATAATGTTACCTTTACCAAACGTTTTTTAAAGTTTTTCACTGTAACTGAATAGTTAGAATAGGTTATGGTTGCATATTTTGTTTGAAGTTACTTACCGTCTCTCATCTTTTGGGAAACGAAAAAAGCTCTCGAGGAAGAAAGACACCCGTACACTGCACAGTACCTAGGCATCTCTTGTACACAAAACTTTGTTCTTCCGTTAACGTCGCAAACATGCGCGTGCCATGCCTGCTAGGCGACCGCATAATAAGAACCCTAATTCCGGCGCGATAGTGAGGTAAGTCGGACTAGGGAGGGGAGGTGAGTGGCCGTTCTGTATGTAGTACTATTATATATTCTGTGGTTATGCGTGGAAAACTGCATAATGCAGCTTTGTTGGAGCGGCTGGCGCTCTGTGTGCCTGACAGGTACATTTGGCGCCGACGTCGCCCACCGTTGCTGGAGGTGCCAACGGCGAGAACGGGCCTGCTCAAGGAGTTGCCCTTGACGCACGCACTCCGCACTATTAATGTTATTAACAATAAGTCCGATCTGTTCTTTTGTACCCAGAGTGAATTTCACAGAGTTGCACTAGCGGTTTTTTTTGCTATTATAATTAATTAATTTATTTATTTATTTATTACACTTCATGCACAAACAAAAGGTACATATGGCGGACTTAATGCTAAAAGCATTCTCTACCAGTCAACCATTGGTCTATACAGAGAAAATACAGGCGGCGCGAATGTAATTTAGTAGTTAGTTAAGTAATGATTTGTGTTTAATAAAGCATATGGGCTGTACTGTCGCATTAGGTTAATCCTGTAATGATAGTATAAGTTTAATAAATAAATACAAATACAAAAAATACAAAATTTCAATTGTTTTTTTTTAAACTAATTATCAAAAACTGAATTATGTTAACCCTGACTCGCCGTGGTCACTTCGCCATGGTACTTGTCTGCCCGATACTAGAGTGTAATTTAGAAGCCGGAGGCGCGGAGGGAGAGCAGCCTCCGCCCGCTGTTACAGTCACCCACGCTCACCGCTGTGAGCGTGGGTGACTGCGCCTTGTTGCGCAAGTGCGGAGAGGCTGCACTTCCCTCAGCGCCGGACACGTGGCAATAATGATGCATGTGTGCTTGCTTGCATGTTGCATACCTGCTTGCATGCTGCAGGCTTGCTTGCATACTGCATGCCTGCTTGAATGTTGCATGCCTGCTTGCATGTAGCATGCCTGCTTGTATGCTGCTTGCCTGCTTGCTTGCATCAATACCTGCATTCTGCATGCCTTGAATAACCTAGCAGCTGCATTTTTGTAATGTAATTATTTGTATATTATATGATATTATATAAATTGGAGTTTATATGAAGTAATCATTATATGTTTTAAAGATTATATAATAAGAGTGTTATCGTACATGAATGTTATACTTAATGTTATTATACTAAATAAACATTATGATTTATTTATTATATCATTAAAATGTTATATTAAATGTTGTTATATTATTTGATTTTAGCTCAATCGTTTGTTATAATAATATCATTCAAAATTATACTAAAAAAGTGTTATATTAAACAAAATTATATCATGTGATTGTATACGTTTTGAACTTTATATGATATGTTGTTATATTATATATTACACACCCGTCTGTCTGTCCATCCGTATGTCACAGCCACTTTATTCTGAAACTAGCATTTAGCATCACACAGTTGAAACTTGGCAGGTAGGTGTATCTTATTCACCGCTTTCCGATTCAGATACAAAAAGTGAAACAATTTTTTTTTTTTACTCAAACCTATGCGTGTCTATGGATAGGTCTATTAAAATGATGTAGAGGTTTTTTCTAAAAATCTAAGGTTTGAGATATAGACGCTTCCAAAGTGAGTGGTAAAATAGGCGTGTCAAGGTGGACACTAACTATGAAAGTAAGAAAGTGAAAATTTTGAAAAATATATATTATGTAGATCTCAACAAAAACTTGCAACGAAAATTAGTTTGAACGAGATCGAACCAGTAGTTTTTGAGATATAGCACATTTTCATCAACCGCAAATATAACTTTGTCTTTCATACAAACACTATGAAAAACATTATCCTGTTTTCGCCTTCGAGATTTATTTTATTTACCTTTGTGGAACCCTTAGTACGACCAGCTAATCCGCACACAATATTCAGCGTAGTAAAGAAAAGAGTGGCAACACCACCCCCTCCACCACGCCGCTACCGCGATGCCTGGCTCGGCAACCGAGCGCGCTCATTCCTTTGTGTGCACGCGCTACAGACCGCACGCAGTCAAAAATCGTTTCAATACCTCGTTTCAAAAAAGAAAATGCCTAAGCGTCGGTATCAAGATGAGACCGACGAACAACGCTGGTTACGAAAAAAGAAAAGGTACGAGTCTAAACTTCGCAAAAGAAGAAGCAACGTTATCTATAGTGACGAAGAAGGCGAACCAATCGAAGGTTAGTACGTAATGCTTTTTAAGCATACACTGCACAATGTGCAACATCCTTTTTATATTTTTTTACCTCGAGTCACTACGTGACATCGACTTATGGCTCCTTTTTGCTCAGAGTTAATACGAGCTATTAACCAGCAGCTACTTTCTTCTACATTTTCCAATAATTTAAAATTACGGTTTTTATTTAAACCGGCCTACCTTCATTATGAAAGAAAGTTTTTGGGCTTGCTTTTAACAATACGCTTTTTTGCTCATTTTCTATGAGCAAAAAAGACTGGGATACTGGGAAAACGGGGAACAGTATTGCCAAGATGAAGTCGTCTCACAAAACGACCCGGAACCGGATGCGTTTGCGGAAGTCGAGCCTTCGCCTGTCGAGCCCGTAACGGCTACGCCTTCTATTGAGGCAAGTAATATCAATCTACCTCAATCTACCCCCGAGATGGCGGTGGATGACTCTGCGAACCCTGACCTCGACCCGGTACTACTTGAGGCCCTTGGCACATTCCAAGATGAAACAGTGGAATGGGGCGAACCCATAATCGAACACATCGCCATGCGCCTAAAGCCGTTATTAACTAATGGTTTTAAGAAAGAGGAAAAGGAAGCCCTTGTTAAAAAATACCCGATCCCCAAGAATTTATCCTCCGCCAAAGCACCGACTCTAAACGCGGAGGTATGTGCTATGCTAAGTGAGCCGAGCCGGGCGAGAGACAAGCGCCTTAATACAAAACAAAACCAACTGGGAGTTGTTTTGGGTGCAGTGACTAAGGCTATGTCGGGTTTGCTTTGCAAAGACCCTAAAATACCTAATATTTTAAGTACCTTATCCGATGCTAGTAAGCTGTTAGCAGACTCAAAATTCGCAGAAACGGAGACTCCAAGATCCATAATCATCCCGTTAGTCGATAAAGATCTTTCTGACTCATTTAAAGACAGCAAAAGAGACGATTATCTGTTCGGAGACAATCTTGGAGACCTAGTGAAAAGTTTACGAGGAATAAAATAGACGGGGCAATTGATTCAGGCATCCTCCTCCGCCAATTTAAACCACAAATGGCCTTCGTCTCGCGGCCGGTCGCAGAAGAACTACGCGAACCGGGGCTGAGGCCCACAGAGGCCGTATCGAAGAGATGCGCCCCACGCCCACGGCCCTCTAGCCGCACCGCCACGCCGCCAACTACAGGCAGCAGCGTACGCGCCGCAGCGCCGCCGCTCGCCGCCGGCCAGCGCAGTCAGCGCGCCGCGGACAGCGCCACCGGCACCCGACCGGACGGGGACACACCAATAGGAGGGACAACATCGACACAGGTACATGCTGGTCGCTTACAATACTTTAATGACGCATACACCAATAGGAGGGACAACATCGACACAGGTACATGCTGGTCGCTTACAATACTTTATTGACGCATGGGCCTCTATTTAAAATGATAACTTTATTTTAAATGCTATATCAGGCTACCAAATCCCTTTTATCGAAATACCCGTTCAAAGTCCAGATACATATCCTAAACGTATTTTTTCGGAAACCGAAAACGAATACATGCAGTAAAAGATTACTCATTTATTAGAAATAGGAGCTTTATATAAATGTGCTAGTATTGAAGGTCAATACGTCTCCGATATTTTTTTAACTCCTAAAAAAGACGGTGGATTTAGGTATATTAAATCTCAAACAGCTAAACAAGTTTGTCTATTGTGAACATTTTAAAATGGAAGACGTAAGAACCGCTACTAAACTTTTAACCAAAGATGCATTTATGATAAACATAGATCTCAGAGAAGCGTATTTTTTATTATCAGTTCATAAAAACCACCGGAAGTACTTAAGGTTTCATTTTAACGGAAATTTATACGAATTTTCGTGTCTCCCATTTTGACTTTGTTCAGCACCATACATTTTCACAAAAATACTAAATCCAGTATTTTCAGAGCTCAGATCTAAAGGTTTCCTATCTGTACGATACCTAGACGATTTTTTATGTATCGGTTATTCATGTGACCTTTGCATTGAAAATGCAAACCAGACTATTCAACTTTTGTCAAAATTAGGCTTTATCATCAATTACACTAAGTCAACCTTAACTCCAAGCAAATCGTGCAATTTCTTAGGTTTCGTACTCGATTCCGAAAAAAATACGTAAGGATTACCACAAAAAAAAGAGACGCGACATTTTAAAGCGCATTGAATGCGAATTTTTTAGGAAACTTAATAGCAGCTTGCCCAGCTTTAGCATACAGTTGGGTATATACAAAATCTTTTGAACGAGCCAAGTATTTGGCACTGTTGGACAGTAATGATAATTATGATATGACAATGAACATTCCAAATAGTTTTCATGATGACTTCGCGTGGTGTAAAAATAATATATTAAACTCGAGCAACCCTATACGACAAGGAAAATATGTAGAATAGTTAGATACGGGATTGCTACCATGTACCTTATTATTTATGAGCTTCCGATATTTCGGCACTGTTGCAAGTTACCATTACCAGTCCCGTAGCTCCTGTGGTCACGAATATATGGATGGAGTTTTTTGAAGAAAAAGCTCTTGCCACGGCTACAACGAAAATAAAACTATGGAAGAGGTATGTAGATGACGTATACTGTGTATTGAGGGGTGACAGACAGGATGTGGAGTCTCATTTGGCGTACTTAAATGGCATTCACCCAAAAATGAACTTTACCTTCGAGGTGGAAGAGGACAGAAGTCTAGCGTTTCTGGACGTAATGATCCGTGTACGAAATGATGGATCACTAAGTCATTTTGTGTACAGGTAATCCACTCACACTGATCGCTATCTCAACGCAAACTCACATCACCATCCTAGACATCTTGATTCAGTGGTGACCTCGCTGACGAACCGTGCTTATGATTTTTGCAATAGCGAAAATCTTAGCCAAGAATTGGAACATGTTCAGCGGGTCCTACTGAGTAATGGATTTAAAGTGCAACTTCCACCTAGACACAAAGTGAGACACCGGAAAGATAGGGTAGATAGACGACCAGTATTTTTGCCATACATAAAAGGAGTGACAGACAAGGTCTCTAATGTTCTAAATAAATATTCACTAAATACTGTCTTCACTCCATTAAGAAAAGTGGCACAATGTTTAAGATCTCCCAAAGACAGTTTCCCACTACAAAGACCTGGTGTCTACAAAATTGACTGCAGCTGCGGTAGCTCATATATTGGCCAAACTAAACGTTCCATAGCGTGCCGAATGAGTAAACACATAAAAGCGGTCAAAAACAATGACAGACAGAAATTTGCTATTGCTGAACATTTATTAGAATCGGGGCCAAATCACTGGATCGAGTTCCACAACCCTCAGATAATTTCGACAGAACGCCACTACATACCAAGATTGGTTAGGGAAGCGATCGAAATAACTAAACACAAAAATTTCAATCGTGAGGACGGGTTTAAATTGTCAAGTGTCTGGAATCCAGTGGTTCGAATGTGTAAAAACCGTGTAAATAAAAATAGTGCCGTTTCGCGAACAGATACTGTCAGTGTTGTGTGTCGAGAACAGACGCGAGTAAATAATGAGTTTGTGGACAATGGTACCGGCGGCGAGCGGAATAAACGACTTCGAAGGAGGGTAGACCGATATGTCTGCCAATAATAACCCACCCGCAAGTTCTCTTCAGTTACTTCGTGATCATGGCGCTTGCAACAGTGCCGAAATATCGGAAGCTCATAAATAATAAGGTACATGGTAGCAATCCCGTATCTAACTATTTTAATGTTAGTGACCATGAAAGTTTAAAACAATATAAGGAAAATATGTGTTAGAAATATTTACCGATGCATCCCTAACCGGTTGGGGCGCCGCATGTAACGATAAACGGACCGGCGGACATTGGTCGGCTTAAGAACGCGTCAATCATATTAATTATTTGGAATTGTTGGCTGTATTTTTTGGTTTACGATCATTTGCTAGTGACAAGAAAGATTGCGAAATACTCTTGCGCATCGAAAACACCACCGCCATCTCATATGTAAATAGGATGGGCGGAGTTCAATACCCACATTTAACAAACATTTCTATAAAAATTTGGCAATGTTGTGAAGTCAGAGGAATTTTTATTTTTGCCTCATATGTAAAATCGTCACAAAATATTGAAGCTGATTTTGAATTGAGAATGCTGAACACAGATACGGAGTGGGAACTTTCCAATAATATTTTTTTTAGATATTGTTAGGAGTTACGGTCAACCTAAGATCGATCTATTTGCCACTCGCATTAATGCGAAATGTGACAAATATATTTCTTGGCGTAGAGACCCCTACGCATTTAACATTGATGCATTCACTGTAGATTGGCGACCTTATTTTTTCTACGCATTTCCGCCTTTTTCATTAATATTAAAGACACTAAATAAATAAATTAATGATGGTGCAACGGGTATATTAGTGGTACCACACTGGCCCTCACAGCCTTGGTACCCTCTATTTAAATCACTTTGCGTAAAAGAAATCATGTTGTTCTCTCCTCACAAATTCCTTCTTTCTTCCACTTTCAGCAAGATACACCCGCTGCACCATCACGTTTCCCTGGCGGCGAGCATTGTTTCCGGCAGTCGTTCCTCAATCAACAAGTTCCGGACTCCGCTTTAGAAATCATGATGTCATCAGTATCGGCCAATACAAAGAAACAATACTCATCAAGCCTAAAAAAATGGTGGGATTATTGTGCTTATAATAATGCAGATTTTTTTAATGTGTCAATTATTTCACTAATTGATATACAATCAAACTAAAATCAAACCTAAAACTAAAATATGTTATATAAAATATTGTTTTTTTTTGTTTCATGTTTACAAAATAATGTAATTTATTGTTTTTCTTTTTGGAATATTTAATGAGTTGCTCCAATTAATGAATGTATTTATTTCTATTAAATATTACGTAGGTTATAATATATTTCATTAAAAATACCCTATTATTCATAGTGAAAATAATGTTGTAAAGTATATAATAAGAATACTTTAATTATATTTAGATGTACAGTTATTAGATACATACATTTATTGATCTGATAATATATTTGTTTCATATAAGTTTGTCTTTTTATTAATTTATAAAAGTAGTTCCCGTAACTTGCCTATTAACATAAATTACTGAAAATCTTTCTATATTCACATACCATCTCTTTTTTTCAATATAACAGAGTATAAATACAATACTTAATTATATTCGTTTATGTAGTAATAACTAAAATTATCAGCCATTTTTCTTAAAAGTTAAAAGCCCATTAATGATGTTTAGTTATGTTTAAAGATTTCCGGACGAACCGTTTCTGTTGGTGAAACATTCTTTGGACTAAAAATTGCATGGATCAACAGTTTGTGGGCGAAACGTTCATTGGGCTTAACGATAGTGGGTGAAAAATACAATGGGCCAATAGTGAATGGGCGAAACGTTCTTCGGGCTAAACGATAATGGGTATAAGTGGAGGAACCGTTCATGGAACAAACGATTGTGGGCGAACCGTTTCAGAATTTTTTGCGATTACTGTGCAGAGTACAAATGTATGATGGATAGATCGTTTGGCTAAGTTGATGTAGAAATGTAGTTGTAAAGTTTGTTAGCATTAATATCTATTAGTCGATTAATATTTAAGGCTGCATAACACATTATTCCTTGGGCAAACCATAGTGCCAAGTAGTGGGGCTAAGTGGGGAGGGAGTTGACATTAGCTGTCACAGCGCAACGGAGCGCATTCTGAGTTCAGTCGCCAAGTCGAGCAGTCGTCTTGTTAAATCGCTGCCAGTTTCACTAAATAAGTGTATGTGTGACTAGTGATAAGTAAAGTGAATAAAAGTGTTACTGAAATTATCGTCGTTTGATTTTGATCTACAATATCTCAGAAGTGGGATTCAAGCCCACACCCACAAAAAAGTATTTAATGTATAACAAAGAAAATAAGTGCGTATAAGTGGTGAAGAGTGAGAGGTGTGTTTGTGTAATGTAGGTTCAGTATTTGTAAGATGAATTTACAAAGAATGTTTATGTGTATAATCGTGTGTGAGTTTAATAAGGGTGGGTGGGTGCTGTCATGTTTTATGAATGCAGAACACTTTGAATTTAGTACATTTAACAATAGGCATAGCAAAAATTTATTGGGCGCTCTAGTCATGGTTTTAAAATATTTTTAAGGTCATCTTCGTTGTTGACTCGGATGAACGGTGCTTCATCTGCTCTTCATAAGTATATCTTTCCTCGGGATGTCCAGCAGTACTTGAAACAGTTTGCTTTAGCAAACTCTCGAGTCTGATAGAAAAGTTTTTTGGTTGCCATTATGAGGGTTTCTGTATAGACGGGTTTTGGCGGGCCCGTAATTTTTAAATTCGAGGTGTTCAATTTGCTTGTCGGGTATGTTTTGTTGTGTTTTTTTACTGATGTGATGATTTGGTCTCCGGTAAAAACACTTGAAAGCCCTTCTTTAACACTTGAAAGCTTTCCTTTTTAGTGTTGATTCTGTAAACGTCACGAATTTCCGTCGGCTGGAGAGTAATATTTAAAGCTTGACCCATATGATTCACAATGGCTCGTAAATCCTCCTTGCTTTCGCCATTTTTGTTTTTTGGGACGTTTCGTATCTCAATGCAGGAACTTCGGAGACTTCTGTTCATTTGGTCTAGTCGGTTTCCCAAAATATTTTTAGTATTTATGCCACTCTGTACCTTGTTCATAAGGGCTGCAAACTTTTCATCTTGTTCCTTTTTTAATAAAGAAAACATTTCTAATATCTCTGAGCGACTTACTTCGTCTTCTCTCTTTCGCTTTCTCGTAGTAATGTTTGGGTCGCTTAAAGTATGTTCAGTATCAACCGAATGCCAGTCCCTGCGACGAAAGTAAGTCATTTATGTTAGAATCCGAGGCGCAGTGTTACAGCGTGCCTGTAGGTGTCAGTGGCGGTGTACGCTTGAACGGCATCTTAGTGGTGGGGGCGGCCGGGCTCCGCTACGAGTACCAGGCGAGCAACAGGCAGTAGGAGGACGACGCACGTAGCGTGTGTGTGTGCGTACGTTGCAGCGGCGCACCGCTCGCCACTCGTAGACTAGTTTGATGAATGGTGACTCACCTCCCCGCAGCGCGGCGGCAGGACGGGCTGAGCAAGGCTGCGATGATTAATGCACTCCTATTATTGTAGACTTATTTATTTAAGATATGCGGATTGAAATTTTAAATATGAATATCATAAGGTTTTTGAGAAACACGTCTGAACTGAGCAGAGGTCCGAGGGGGAGAGAGGAAAAAATTAATAATAAACTTAAAATGTAAAGAGCGAAAAGACATAGTGTCTCTCACGATTGAGCGAACTATTGAGATATCGTGTGCGGAGCTGGACGACTACATTATTGTCTGTGTTTATAGACCCCCAAGTGGAAACTTTAAGTTATTTAATCAGTCAGGTATCAAACGAATGCCGAGAGTCGCATAACAATGGAATTTTTATTGTGTCTCGTTTACACATACTTGACGAGTTAAATCTGTAATGAAAAATGTATTAAATAAATTAAGTAAAACAACAAAGAAAGTAGTTGTATGTGAAGATTTCAATGTGGACATAATAGATATTACGGAGGAACATCGCATTCGGTTTTCGAGCATTTTCAAATCATTTGACCTCACTCCGATGCTTAGATAATATTTTTTGTAACTGTAAAATTATCAAACAATCTATTATTAATTTTGTAAAATCGGATCATTGCGGGCAGATAGTTACACTACAGAACCATTTAATTTCACGCCGTCTTGAAATAAAATGCAGGCCGGTCACTGCATCTTGTAAGGACAAATTTAAAAACCTTTTAGGTTATAAACTACCGTTAATACCATTTGATTAAAAAAATGCTAGTGACTTGTATGATCAATTATTTCAGGTAATTAAAAAACAATTTGATAATACTTTCCCACAAAAGAAAATAGTTATTAATAACTGTAAACCGAAATTCAGTGACTGGGCTACACGAGGAATTTATACAAGTAGGAAAAAAATGATTGAATTGTATAAAAAAAAGGAAAATATACAGGGTGTCCCTTAAGTAGTGGTTTACCCGAAAACCGTAAATGGATGAGGTCATGATCTATCAGAATAGGCCAACATGGGTTACGAAAAGTCTCATGGTTTAAGAGTTATTCAATAATTTATATTTTTTTCACTTTCGCTCTCACCATTATTTTAACTCGTCAAGGATGTGTAAACGAGACACAATAAAATATAAAGGTTCAGGGCGAAGAGTGAAATGAAACCATTGAATGCTGGATACAGACTGCGTTTATTGACACTAAAACATCCTAATTTATATGCCTACTACATCTCATCACCATCCTACACAAAAAAAATAAAAATAAACATAGATTATTTTATTTTAAAACTAAGTATGTGTAAATACAAAATCGTATTACAATAGCTTATTATAAATCTAAGATTACAATATGTAACTTTATAGTAAATTGATAAAAGTATAACATTACATAATTTATAGTATGAGTATACATGCAACATAATAAGTAAAATTTACAGTGTTTTTTATTTTAATAAATGTTACTAAATATTATGTTATTAAGAAATATACAATTTTGTTCTATTCTTATGAACTAAGTATGGCTTGTTATCTTTAATTATTTCAACATTTGGTGAACAATCTTTAATTACCTTAAATGGACCTGAAAAAATACTTTGAAGCTTATTACCGGTTTCATTTTTTATCAATATTAGATCATTGGGTTTATACGATATTGGATTCATGTTACGATCATATTTCACCTTTCTATTTACCTTACTAGTAATTAAATTATTTCTTGCCTCATTTTGCGACGTTTGTAATCTATATTTTAACTCTAAAGGACAGGGCCCGATCCAGCTGTTTTGCCGCTCCGGGCAAAACAATGTTTGCCGCCCTTACGGTATTCCATAGATGGTGTAATTTTAACCTATAAAAACCGGTCAAGTGCGAGTCGGACCCGCGCACTGAGGGTTCCGTGTAGGTTTTCCAGGTCGCCAAACCTTATAGCCGGACATGCCAGCCAGTTTGGCCGGACATTTGGGTAAAAAAGCCGGACGCCCTAAATTATTGAGGATTTTGTATTAATATGTACGCAAACATGTACTTACCCAACCGGTAAAGTACATGTTTGCAATTAATCAATCTGTCAAACCTGATAGATTGATTAATTTATTTGTGAAAAATGTTGGCATCTAATATTTTCAATTTAAGTAATGAAATCACATTGAGAAGCGCTTCAAATTTTGGCACTGAAAGACCAAAGTATTTGCGAACGAAGGGACCGCTTAAGAGTTTAGTGACATAAAAAGATGCGCGAGCGAAGCGAGCGCTTCAAATTTTGCCCCAAAACGGCATTCAGAGCGACTAAATTATATAAATCAATGTGTGAGTTAAGCAAGAGTTTCCAATAGTTATGGTTTTAAAAATGATTTGACTGGTAAATAAATAATGTGCAATTATAAAATTTTGGAAGATAAAAACGACCTAACAAATGTGAAAGATCTAAAATGAATGCGCTAGCCATTTTTTCTTTATTATTATTAAAATTATTACACGACTACTAGAGAATTAAAATGCAGTAGATGTACAAAAATTGTTAAACATATTGAACAAATTTCATTTTTTATATAAAATTTGATATGAGAAACAGTAAGTAGATCATTTGCTAAATGTAAAAAGCCTGACAAAAGCCGGACTAGCCGGACACCGTTTATTTTGACCGGACACGCAATCAAAAAGCCTACCTATGTCCCCCATATGATACCCCATAAATGGTTTTAGGAACCTCAATGTAATTAATTATAAACGACTTATCCGTAAACACCCCACACGCATAGGTTTGAGTCGTAAAAAAACTTAAGGTATGAGTTTAATGTATGGGAGCCCCCTTAAATGTGTTTTTTTTTACTTTTTAGGGTTCAGTAGCCGAACGACAACCCTTATAGTTTCGTTAAGTCTGTCTGTCTGTCTGTCCGTCCGTATGTCACAGCACAGCCACTTTATTCTAAAACTATTAGCATCGCACAGCTGAAACTTTGTAGGTAGGTGTATCTTATTTACCGCTTTCCGATTAAGATACAAAAACTCATAAATAATAATAAGGTACATGGTAACAATCCCGTATCTAACTATTCTAAGATACAAAAAGTTTAAAAAAATCATTTAAGGGGGCATCCCATGAAACTAAAACCTAAAAAACCCCGCGCGCCGCGCACCGGAGCGGTTGTGTTTTTGATAAGCCCCGTGTTAAAAAATCTGCTTCCCAAGTAAAAGTGTCACTTAAATCCTTATTTCAGTATAGACCTAAGGACAAATATATACGCAACAGAACTGTGTTAAAAAAATCCTAATTAAACAGACATTTGCAGTGAATTTCAATAAAAAACATGAAAAGTGTAAACATCAAAAACATTAAAGTGAATGTGCGGGTACAAGAGTAAACATTTTCGCAACGAACCAGTGCAAAATTTGAGAGCATCAAGACTAAAATTGTTCAAAAAAATTCTGCAAGCATTACATGAATAAACTATAACAAAAATTCGTCAAACCTTGTGAACTCGGCGTGGCGTTGTCAGCTGTGCTACGTGAACTACACACATTACGCGTGAGGCTCAAGTTCGAACCTCGCGCCCGCGAGATTCTTTTTGCATTTCATAACTTTTTTATTTTTGTCGCCTTATTTTTTAATATTATATTTTTATAAAAATGGAAATGGATAACGTAACATATAGAAACAAATCAAGGCTGCTAACCCAATCAAATTCCTTCGATGAAACGGATATTAACCTAGACTGCAGTTCAACTAACGACTGTTCAATGAGAAGTCTTCCAGCCACGATAGAGAATAACTTTACTTGTAATGAGGAATGTGTAGAGAAAATATCACAATTAAAACTAAAACTTGCCTCTGCTGAAGAAGAAATAGAAAATCTTAACACACAAAACTCTGAACTTTTAAATAGGGTGGAAAAATCGTCGAGAGTGATTTCCCTTTACAAAAAAATTGGTATTACCGAAAACTCGATAAGCTCAATATCTTCTCCAATGATTCATCGTGCTAAAAAGGCTTTATCAACGCGTTGTGTAACACCACCGCCGAGGAATATCTGCCTTACTGTAGACCAATCCACACAAACTCATGTGGAAAAAAAACCTAAATACAGCAAAAAATACAAACAGATACTGAAGAAGGAGCGCAGAAAAATTAAGAACCTTATCATACGCATTACCAAGTTGAAAGTGCAAAATCAGAGGATTGCGGCTGAACTAGAAAACTCATACAAAACTTTCGACGAATACGAGGAGTTAATTTCAAGTAGTGACAGTGACGGCTCTAAAACTTTCATAAATGCAGACGAGCTATTGGCAGATGATACGATTAATGAACAACTTCCATCTACTCCGTCAGCCTTCTGTGATAAGGAACATACTTTGGCTACTCAGGCAGCAAATCAAACCATGAAACCGAGGGACGCTCACATCAAGAAAAGCAAAGTAGTTATACTTGCTGACCAGAAAGGAAGGGGCATTAGACAGATACTACAGCATCTACTGGGTTCAAGATACGACGTATTCTGTTTTTGGAAATCTGGTGGGAGACTAACAGATCTACTTAACTCCTGTGTTGCCGAAATACCATTTCTATCAATGGCTGATTATGTGATTGTCCTTGGCTTTACTAACGACGATAGCTACTCTAGAACCCAACATCAACTTCTGTCTTGGCTCAATTGCACACAAAATACTAACGTGATAATATGTGAATGTCCTACAAATAAATATCTTAAAGAAGATCAATTAAATCATGAATTATGTAAATTGACTGAACAATTCAATAACACAACTTTTCTTGATATGAACTTCTGTAAACATAAAGTGCGCGCAAATAACTTGCCTTTATATGTAAGCCGGTATATTTTAAGAGAAATTTTGCGCTTGTATTATATATCTCGCCGTGATTTGTACATAACTAAGTCAAATTGTCATAATGATTGTTCACCTATCCAATGCAACATAAATAATGTTAAACTGAACATTATAACGCACTCTGGACAACGTGATGGCTTTCTTGACAAGGGCACTCAGACAGATGTTGGTATAGATGAACTCACAACCGATAACAAAGCCAATGACTTTTTTCGTGCATAAGCACCTTTGCATTCTCCACCAAAATATCAGCGGCCTTATAACAAAATCAGATTTGGTAACAATTTGCATTGACGACTTAAGAGAAACAGGCAAATCTATAGATATCATTTGTTTTACGGAGCACAACATGTCAAATGAAGACATTGGTTTCTTAAACATTCCTAATTATATTCTGGCATCACACTTTTCTCGCAACAAACGTAGAGGCGGATCTTGCATATTGGTCAGACGTAATCTGAAATTTACTATCCTGTCAACTGTGCATAGGTACTGTATTCCGAATGTTATTGAATGCTGTGCTATAAAATTGATTGAACATAATGTAGTTATTCTCTGCGTCTATAGAATCCCCAGGAAAAATAAATACTATCTTAATATATTCTTAAATAATCTCAATGACATTTTATCTCTCTTGACATCTAACAATCCCAATAAAATATTTGTTTGCGGTGACTTTAATATAAACCTTCTTATACGAAATAAATGGACACTAAAGTTTCTAAAGCTAATCTCCGGCTTTAATTTAAAACCGTCCTTCAATGAACCCACAAGACCGAAAAGTGGGACGTGTATTGATAATATACTTCACAATGTTAGAAATGCTAAATCCCATCTCGTAGAACTTGGTCTATCAGATCATAAAGCACTGATCCTCGACTTCCCCGTGAATAAAATCTGCATAATTAATCATTGGTTCTCGTTTAAGCGTGATTACTCAGCAGAAAACCTCGCAAAATTTAAACAGTGTTTGGAACAGCTCACTTTTAGTGAAGTTTTCGAGACCAATGATGCCAATAGTTCTTTTGATGCTTTCTATAACTTGTTCAAAATGTTTTATGATCTATGCTTCCCGAAAATAAAAGTAAAAAATCAAATTAAAAGCCGTCCCAAATGGCTGTCTAAGGGTATAAAAAAGTGTAGTAAAATTAAGCGCTATCTTCTCTGGAAGTATAGACTGTCTAAAAACCCAAATGACAGGACAAGGTTCAAAAACTACGAAAATAGGTACAATAGAATCATAAAATTGACGCAAAAATCACAGAACGATTTCTACATTTTACATGCAAGGAATAAGTCTAAAGCTACTTGGAATATAATTAACCGCAATAAACAAAATTTTCCAAAGGAAAATATTACTAAGCTCATAGTAAATGATAAAGAAATCGTAGATCCCAAACAGATAGCAGAATCTTTTAACAATTACTACATTGACGTAAATAAGCCCCAAAATTTTAAAATGCCCCAGTTATTCCAGAAACGCTACCCAAATTCATTTTTCTTGGCCCCAACTGGTCCATCTGATATATGTCATATTATCAAACAGTTAAAAAATACCAAGAGCACAGGATACGATGATATCTGCGTATTAGTTTTAAAATATGTCTGTGACGTTATAGCACCCATACTAAGCCACATTATAAACCTATGCTTCGAACAAGGAGCATTTCCTACACCCCTTAAAACTACAGTGATTAAACCTCTATATAAAAAGGATGACAAATGCAACATGCAGAACTACAGGCCGATAGCTTTAATTCCTGTTCTCTCTAAAATATTTGAAAAAGTCTTATGTAATAATATTTATAACTATTTTGAACACAATAGATTATTCTCTAGGGAACAAAAAGGGTTCCGTAAAAATATGTCCATTAACTTGGCAATTTACGATTTTTTACGTTTAATATACCCTAGAGTAGATAAAAGACAACCAATTTATGCCCTTTTCATGGATATGTCTAAAGCATTTGATTGCGTAGATCACATGATTTTATTAAGAAAATTGGAAGCGTATGGTATTAGAGGCAATACTTTGGATTTACTCAGGTCTTACTTGAGTGATAGAACACAGATTACGTCAATAAGTAGGATATGTACAAAATCAAAACAAGAAATACATTATCACTCAACTCCCAGAACAGTTACGTTCGGTGTACCACAGGGTAGTGTACTGGGCCCATTCCTCTTCTTGGTGTATATAAATGATATCACAGCGTCAGTAGATGATCAAATGATATTGTTTGCTGACGACTGTACTATTGTATTCACTGATAACAATATTATAACTAATAGTTTGACCTCTGTTAACACATGGTTACAGAATAATAATCTGGTATTAAACATCGATAAAACTAAAATAATGGAATTTAGGCAAAGAACCCACCAAACTATAACCACACCCATTCAGCTCAGCGGTAAAGAGATAAATTCTATCATGACTACAAAATTTCTAGGTATGCACATTGACAGTAATCTAAAGTGGGAAAATCATATAGACTTTATTACTAAGGTAGTCTCGCAGGCGTCATACAGCCTGTTTCATCTTTCAAAAAAAGTAAGTCTGCCTGCTTTGCTCACATCTTACCATAGCTCTGTTGCCTCAAGGCTAAGATATGGCATTATATTTTGGGGTAACGCCACAAATTGGAAAAAAGTTTTTAAACTTCAAAAAAAGTGCATTCGTGCTATGTGTGGCTTGAAAAGGAGTGACAGTTGCAAAGCCTATTTTCAAAATTTAAAAGTATTAACTATGCCTTGCCTGTACATTTTAGAAGTAGCCGTCTTTATCAGACAAAATCCAAACCTTTTTGAAACGATTCGTGGACTCCGTAACCGCACTAAATTACACTTTGTGGACCGTTTTCTTTGTAAAACTGCACTTTGCAATAAAAGTTTCTTCGCAATGGCTCCAAAAATATATAATAATCTCCCTGACTACATTAAAGAATGCAATGCTTATGATACATTTAAAAAGAGGCTAACGACATTTTTAATTGATCATTCCTTTTATTCAGTTGAAGAATTTCTACAATTAAAATATTAATTTTTTGTATTTACTGACTTCTGCCTGATTGTCTAAAATACCTATTATGCTTTAACATTTTCTCTATTAATTGTATTAGTAAATTGACATACCTAACTTGAATGAATTGTGTATCTGACTAACCTTGACTTTCTTTGACATTGTTTATTTTAATTTGATATTAATCTTAAATATCAAATTTCTGTTATGTTAGGCAAAGGAAACTTGTCATCATGTATCACATTATTAAGCTTTCGATAATCTATAACCAAACGCCATTTTTTATTTCCACTACTGTCTTGTTTTTTAGGTACTAATAAGATGGGACTGGACCATTCACTTTGACATGGTTCTGCAATTCCCTGTGATACTAAGTTTTCAATTTGACTTTTTATTTCGTTTTTTAAAGCATGTGGTAATCTGTACGGTTTAGAATAAATTGGCTGAGTGTTTGGTTTTAATTCAATTTTATGAGTGTAAATATCGGTGGTAGATAATTTATCACCTTCTACGTGGCGAAACTAATGAGCTAGCAACAAAAATCCCTTCGTGTATTTCTTTCGAACATACGACACAATCCTCTGTTGAACTAATGTTTACATAATGAATTGATTCCGATCTTGCGGGTGCCGATATTAGAAAATCTCCCGAATTAATTATAATATAGTATAATTTCAAAATAGTCTCGGTTGAGCCATGTCGCAGTGACAAAGTCTCGTTTTCAAAGTCAATGACCGATCTATGTTTACCTAAAAAGTCTTGTCCGATAATTCCATGAGCCTTACAAGGCAAGGTATCAAAAACATAAAACTTGTGATCGATGATTCGATCCGATAGCGATAATTGTAAATAAACGTATCCGATAGCCTGGACTTTGCCTCCTATTCCGTTTATAACAATGTTGTCTCTATGTAGTTGTATGCCGAAATCGAGCACATGTCTATATTTTATGGCTGAAATAGAAGCGCCCGTGTCTAAAAGGAAACTTAAAGCATGATTGTTATTAATATAAAGTTTTATGAAAGAACTAGAGTCACATGCTAAAATATAATTATTGGTCTCGAAAAAACTCATTTTCTAACTCTTGATTTTGACTTGAAGTACTGGCCTGTGCCTGATTTTCCTGCGAATCATTAGTCAGAGTTCGAATCTGGCCTCTAAATGGTCTGTTTCCCCTATAATAATTATTATTGAAACGATTACCTCGGTTTTGACTTCTACCTCGGTTTGGCTGGTGTTGGGACTGGGATCCCCTCGGCTGCCCTTGTGGCTGCTGGGTCCACTGCCTAGCGCCTCTGAATGGTTGTGAACCACGACCGGAACCGCGGCCCCGGCCACGGCCACGCCCGTGGTGATAGCCGTTGCCTCCATATCCCCTGCTACTGTAAACCTGCTTTTGGTTGTAATTAGTATTATACCTCATAGACATAATTTCTGGGGATGACGTCGATGCGATGTCTTCGTCGATCGCAGCTTGCACTGCGTCTTTCAGTGATCTGAAGTTACGAGCTGAAATAATAGTGCTGATCCTACGATTTCGTAATCCATCACTAAATTGCCTAATTGCTTGACGTTCATTGACTGTTTTTAAAACGTTATACTTTTCCGCACTGCCTTCGGATTGTGAAATCGTAAGGTCAACAAACATTTCGGTAAGCTTTTTGCCGAAATCATCAATTGACATATAATTTTGTCTCATATTAAGTAATTGCTTCTGCAAACTACTCGCTGATTTTTGTGGTAATAACATAAGTTTCATATCTGTTAAAAGTTCCGATATATTTTCATATGTATCACGCAACTTTAACTTCGCACCTTGAGAAATTCTGTTTTTTAAAACGAAAGTAATCAACTTTTTCTTCGATTCATCATCAAGTATAGAGCTATAATAATCAATTCCATCAATTAATTGTCGCAAGACAGATAAATCTTCCGTCATAACCGGCAACAAGCTCAAAGCAACTTTTAAGTCAAATTTCTCCATATTTGTAATATTTAAATTCTCGCTTTGCTGACACAACTTACAAATTTCCGTATAAAGTATATTAAAGTTATCACAATATTTATCTATTAAACTATACTCTTCTTTATTTATTGTTTCAACTCTACTAATATTATCCAAATATTTATTATATTGTTCAACAATTAAGTTTGCTTCACTGAGCTTTTTATCTAAAATATCACCCTTTCTCCTAGAAGGACCGATTTTAATCAAATAAGTTCTTATACCTAATAAATCTCCATAGAATACCCTTAAAGGTTCTGCCATAAACACATTTAAACAAAATATAATAATAAAGAATAATATGCCATACCTGATAATATTTTCCAGTAGTAATTTATTTTTATATATATTCTTTATTGCACTTAAAAGATGTACAGAAAATACAAGAAGTCACAATGTGAACAAAGGTGGGCTTATCCCTAAAAGAGATCTCTTCCAGCCAACCCATAGGTATTGGAAAAGAAATAGTTTTAGAAAGAATTTTTTATGTTTATAAAACTTACTGTCCATAATTAATTCACGTAGTTAGGTACCGTCCGCGATTGATTAGTTTTCCACTTGACACGTAACATTTAGTAACACGTAAATAAAAAAAACAAACACTGAATTGCCCGTCTTAAACACTTTTACACTTTACTTTCGTCGACCTGGGGTAGCTCCGGGCTAATGTATCGGCGCCGGAAAAAGGAACCTCTGCTACTATTCTGCTGGAACTCCTGACGAATCCATCTCAAATGACACTTTCGATAAATCCGAAAAATGATGAAAAGAACGATGAGTGCCACACACAGCACTATAAAAGTCATCAATAAGTTGTTGGTAGTTAGATGGTACTGGAGCTGATGAATATCGGCATCATTCGAGCCGCCAGCTGCATTTTGCGCTATAATGACCTCTTCCTTCGATTGCGTTTTCCCCATTTTTGTTTTCTCGCAGTACACAAGTAATATCCCGAACAATCCAAATAGTTGTGTACTCCATTTTTATTAAACACTGATGTCGACGATTACGCACGTGAGTCCATATTTGGCACGCTGCACGCTGGTGTTAGTTGCACTCGCGCAAGACGATACCCTCTGGCAGGGTCGCCATATAAAGGTTCAGGGCGAAGAGTGAAATGAAACCATTGAATGCTGGATACAGACTGCGTTTATTGACACTAAAACATCCTAATTTATATGCCTACTACATCTCAAAAAATTCCATTGTTATGCGACTCTCGGCATTTGCTTGATACCTGACTGATTACTATAGCGAAAATTAATGTTTTTCTGAATTATTATATTTTTTGCATAATTGAACTATGTAGCCAATAGTAGATTGTTATACAAGGAGAGAAAGCGACCCATTTCACTCGAGATGTTTCTGGCGCTCGAATGAAGTGAGAGCGCCAATAATCGAGAGTGAAATGGGTGCTTTCACCCGAGTTAAACATACTATTTTTCATTTCGACTGTGAGGAAAACATTAAATTTACAAAAGTGGTTGTAGATGTCTTGGTGAGGTATTATGTAGTTCAGCGAGAAAGGAAAACTCAAGTTTTTAACAAAATGTGTCAGTTGATTTACAGTACTAACAACACTTAACACGATTAGAAAGAATAACGGCACGAATACATGGCATGGCATTATGGCGGGCAGCCAAATATTTTAATTGTTAATTTAATTAAAATTAGAAATTGTATATTTTTTATCAACGATTATACATAATACCTACACAATATGATTTTCAATTTATAGCTGAGCAAAAATGTTTGTTATTTTAATAACATGATGTGACTCAATTATCTTTGATCCAAGCTTTGACTGCAGGCCTTGACTCTATGCCACGTCAATTAAAACTAAATTAATTTCCATCCTAGGGATGGATAAGCTATTTTCCACCCGGCTATTTACACAGGAAAGTTATATTTTCCGAACAGGAGAGATGAAATTGTAGATTGTTATACAAGGAGAGAAAGCGACCCATTTCACTCGAGATGTTTCTGGCGCTCGAACGAAGTGAGAGCGCCAATAATTCGAGAGTGAAATGGGTGCTTTCACCCGAGTTAAACATACTATTTTTCATCTCTCCTGTTCGGAAAATAGCACTTTCCTGTGTAGATAGCCGGGTGGAAAATAGCTTATCCATCCCTAGGGTGGAAAGTAATTTAGTTTTAATTGGCATGGTATAGAGTCAAGGCATGCAGTCAAAGCTTGGACCAAAGATAATTGAGTCACATCATATTATAAAAATAATAAAAATTTTTGCTTAGCTATACATTGAAAAACATGTTTATTATGATCGTTGATTTAAAAATATTCAATCGATTCAATCTATAATTAAAATATACATTTAGTAATCTGTGATTAAAATATTCGGCTTCCCGCCAAAATACCAAGATGACACTTTTTTTTTACATTTTCAGTGTCATTTTTTCTTTTTGAACTCTATGCCTACTTTTTTAAATTTTGACAATTATTATCTGTGGGGAAAATTCGATCGATATTTTTTACAAGGATTTTATTATTTCGTATCGTCTGCTTTTTCGTACTGTTTTCATGTATTCGTGTCGTTATTCTTTCTAATCATGTTAGATGTTTGGAGAACTGTAAATTAACTGTCTTTTTGTGCAAAAACTTGAGTTTTCCTTTCTCGCTGTACTACATAATACCTGACCATGACATCTACAACCACTATGTAAATTTAATGTTTTTCCTCACAGTCGAAATGAAAAATAGTATGTTTAACTCGGGTGAAAGCACCATTTCACTCTCGAATTATTGGCGCTCTCACTTCGTTCGAGCGCCAGAAACATCTCGAGTGATATGGGTCGCTTTCTCCCCTTGTATAACAATCTACTATTTCATTTCGACTGTGAGGAAAACATTAAATTTACAAAAGTGGCAGTAGATGTCTTGGTGAGGTATTAAGTAGTTCAGCGAGAAAGGAAAACTCAAGTTTTGAACAAAATATGACAGTTAATTTACAGTACTAACAACACCTTACACGATTAGAAAGAATAACGGCACGAATACATGAAAACAGAGTGCAAAAAAGCAGAAAATATCAAATGTAACACACCTACAATTATGTAAACTTATACATTAGTTTTGCTACCAGGCAATAGATGGCGCTTTTCATTATTAGCTCGCGGTGACTAAGTTTTTATACAATAGCATAAGTGATCAAGCATTCGTTTCGCCCGTTGTCAACAGATGGCGCTGGCCATAATTAGCTCCCGTTGAATATTTAATGTTTTTGTATCGTAGCATAAGTACTGGCTGTAAGCGTAATGGAGAAGAACTCCAACAATCCAATCCATTCCTTGGGTTTCTAGAAAGCACCTTATTGGTTTTTACCATCTTGGGCATCTAGTAATCCCATATTTCTGAATCTGTAAGGCACTGAGCTCGAATCTGTTCGCTGCTCGGTCTGCACCCTATTTTTGTACCTCAAGACTGTGGAATAAACTCCTATCATCGCACTTTGGACTTTTACTGACGGTGACGTCACGTCGTGCCCTTCCGCCCGTACTTCGAGCAACATCGACTACACAAATAATTAAAATCTTTGTAAAGAATATCGATCGATTTTTTTCCACAGATAATAACAGAATCCAAAAATAATTTCTTTTTTTTTATAAAAGTTTTAACGGCTTTGGACGAATCCTTCCTAAAATGACACTGACAATATAAAATTAAAAAAAAAAAAAACATCTTGGCATTATGGCGGGCAGCCAAATATTTTAATTGTTAATTGAATTAAAATTAGAAATTATATATTTTTTTATCAACGATTATACATAATACCTACACAATATGATTTTCAATTTATAGCTAAGCAAAAATGTTTGTTATTTTAATAACATGATGTGACTCAATTATCTTTGGTCGAAGCTTTGACTGCAGGCCTTGACTCTATGCCATGTCAATTAAAACTAAATTACTTTCCACCCTAGGGATGGATAAGCTATTTTCCACCCGGCTATCTGCATAGGAAAGTTATATTTTCCGAACAGGAGAGATGAAAAATATTTTTTCATCAATAACTTCAATAGTTTAGTCAGAAAATGACATTATTTTGTTTTTTTTTGGCCCACAAAAATTTTGTTCAAAAGTTTAAAGACCTGTGTTGAAAAAAAAGTATACTGAACAGTTTGTACCCAACAACTTAAAAACTTCTACATTTAATGCAGATTACAAATTACTATAATAGTGCTACGTTCCGGGTGGAAAAAAAAGGTTCACTCAAAACATTGGCAAGGGAGGCATTTTTTTGAAAAAAATCTAAAAATTTACTTCTCTCAGGATCATAATAAAAGCTGACAGTTCAAAATTGAAATCATTAAATGTCATGAAAATGTTACCAGATAAAATTTAAACAACGGATTAACCCAATCAGCAAATAATTTCAGTCATCATTAATGAATGAAAATGAAAATCATAACGTGATTAGTAGCTACCGGGCTTCTCGACTACCAAAATGGTTACCTAGCGAGTAAAAAATTAATAGGTAAGCTTTGCAGTTCTTTTATCGTCTTATTTTGCCGGTATCTCGTAATATCTTTTTTTTATTACTTATTGGACTCAATTCCGTGATTTGATATTGTTTGTTGTTGTGTTTATTTTTGTTTTTGTTCCTTTCTTTCATTTTACGTTTTTCTTGTTTGTGTTTTTTCTATACCCACAAGGCACCCTCTGAAAATCAGTGTCGTGCCATGCTCATCTTGCTGCCACGATTAATGCTGAGAGGGTGCCTTTTCGGCTCATTCTTGATGTAAATGTAATTATGAGTGTGTCTGTTTGTTGTATTTGTGTTTACGAGTCAGTGTATTGTATATGTGTTTGTGAGTCGAATAAATGTATTTTCTTTCTTTTCTTTCTTTGAATAAAAAAATAGGAATTCAAAGACAATTTTGCAGGGACATCAAGAGATCGCCACCTAATTGTCTATGTACTACACTAAATTTCGCAAGTATTTTTCTGTACAGTTGTTCAGTTTGACGTTTCGAAATCATTGTAGTCTGTCCCATTTCATTTAGTTGGAAGGGAAAGGGAAATTCTTAATTTAAAGTCGCAAGGTCAGAATTGAGTCCACCGACTAACTAAAAAAACCGTCTTAATTAGAAAATAAACAATCATAAAGTCAAAGTTTATATCACCTTTTTTATAGTGTAACCATCCGGGAGCCTGGTAGCTGCTGCTAATCACATTGAGTTTGTGGTGGCATTACTTAACCATATAAATACTTTTTGTCAAACAATGAAAGGAGAGTAATAAACGAGCTTCGATACAGTCAACACGCCTTATCATTTTACATATCCCACCGCATGGCGACCCTGCCATTGCGTACGGTTGGGACGCGGTGTCAGCAATTTCGCGCTACAACGGAGTTCTTAGAAATAATAATGGCCGGGAACATTCTTCGACGCCTTGACTTTATGTGTGGACGTATCTCTGAAATAAAAATTCGCAAAACTGGGCAAATCCTATTCTAAACAAGAAGACAAAGAAGTCATAATTACACAGAACGCTGTTGGCGATAATGGAGCTTCGGGAATCCAGACCGAGCACACCTGAGCAAACAACATCTTACTGACGATTCTTTTGGCACTAGTCGGCGTGGGAATCCTCTATGTGGCCTACAAAAACTACAAAAAGTGTCATCAAAAATGGATGAGACGAGAGATGAGACAAGAATTCTATAGAAGGGTCCAGCTGGTCTCAGCGACGCAGAACCGGATCCAAGGTCAGCGGCAACACCTCGGGTCGAAGATGCAGCAGTAATTTAGTGAAAAAAAAAAAGTGTTTGTGTGAAGTGTAAGTGCGTTCAGTGCCGCGTCGTAATCGTACGTATCTATAAATATAAAAAAAAATGCTTTATAGACTGTAAGTGCTTAGATTAAAACATCTATTCGTTCGAGTATAAATAGAATAGAATAGAATAGAATAATTAGAATAGAATAATTATTTATTTGACACACACAAAGATTAAAAATTACAAAGACAGAAGGAGACAGAAAAAAAACATAGATTAAAAAATTGTGTGCCAAAAAGGGGGACCTTTGCTCAGTATAAGTCGCGGCAGCAGATGACAAGCATGCCGCGACACTGATTTTCAGCAGGAACCCTTGTGTTGTGTGTAAGGCAAACACATACCTAAAATCAGTAACAAAAGAAACAGAATCAAATAAAATTCAAATTAAAAAGATTTAAAAAATTACAGTGACAAAACAATTAGAATAACAAAAAAGAAAAAAGTTCATTGCGCTCGCAGCGCCCTCAACTGTACCGGTTGACAACCTTATCCACACCCAGCCTGCCACTGCTGTGTCTATGGTTTATTCCATTTTAAACTTGACATCTGTCAAGTGGCTGATATTCGCTCCGTGACCCTCAACCTAACCAAAAAAAAGTGAAAGATTTGTAGAAATGTGCCACGTCGTGTAGTGTCGTGAAACCACACCCCGAATTTAAATAGTTACGCCGTTTAAATATTTTAAACCGAATGAAATGCTCGATTGAAAAAAAGCCACCGGGGATTAGTCGCCCGTTTTATGTCGGGATCTTGCCGTGCCCCAACGCATGACGTGCATACTACTTTGATAAGTAAAAGCCACGTTGTTGCTGCATTTGTTTTTGGCCTCTTCTTGTTGGCTTGAGAGAAGGGTCTTTTTGCAATGAAGTTGAAAAGTTTTTTTTGCTTTCAGAGCGCGCACCGGAGGGGGCAAAGAGTTCCAGCACCGCGTGGCAGCAAATCGGAAAGATCCCCGGAAGGTCACTGTGCGATGGCGTGGAGTCAGAAACACAGGCGTGCACGCTCTCCTTCCTCGCCCATTTCTACCCCGTTGCCCAAAGCAGCTTTTCTCCCAAATACGCCGGTTTCTGGGTTTTTATAACACCAAATAGTAAGGTTGCAAGGTGTAGCTTTCGGCGCGCTTCCATTTTCAATATATTTGCTGCATTGAGATATGGTGTTACATGAGTCCGTGGTGGAATGTGGAAGCAGAACCTAGCAGAGGCATTTTGCACCCGCTGGATGAGCCCTGCCGACCTCGCCAGCAAACATGGTCCATAAACTGTGTCGCAGTAATTAAGTTTAGAAAGAATCAACGATTCGCACAGTGCTATTCTTAGTTTTTCACACAGATAAGGCCTAATTTTATACAGCAACCTCAGTCTGTAGAAACAATTCTTTACACATTCAGCAATGTGGCTCTCGAATCTGAGGTTGCAGTCAAAGATAAGACCCAGGTTCCTGGCCCTGTCCACTCTTTCAATTTGTTCATCATTTATTGTGATTTGGATTTCAGCATTATTTAAATTAGCCAAATTCTTAGCACTCCCAATAACCATTACCTTTGTCTTTCTTGAGTTTAGTGTAAGTGAGTTTACAGAGCACCAGTCCACAATTCGCTGTAGTTCTCCATTGACCCTGGAAACCGCTTCCGTACATTCTGCAGGGAGAAATGGCAAGTATAGTTGAATGTCATCAGCGTACATGTGGTACTTGCAATATCTGATACACTCTGTGATGTCTGCACTGTAGTGAATGTACAGAATAGGCCCCAAGATTGAGCCCTGTGGGACTCCTCTAGTTACGGTTTGCTGTACAGATCGCAGTATGGTGCCGTCAGGTCTTTTCAGCTCAACATATTGCCGCCTATCAGTCAGGTAGCTGTGGAACCACTTCACAGTGCTAGTGTCTAAGCCATAGTATTTCAGCTTGGAAAGGAGCAAGGGTATGCTTATGGACTCAAATGCTCGTGAGAAGTCAAGGAGTAGCAGCAATGAGACCAGTCCGCTGTCCTGGGCTGACAGAAGCCTATCCACAACGTCTGACAGGGCCGTGGCCGTACCAAATCCCCTGCGAAAGCCTGACTGCAGAGATGGTAGCAAGTTGTTTTTCTCTAGGTATCCGGTCAGCTGGTCGCATACTTTTCTCTCCAATACTTTAGAGAGACATGGGAGAAGAAGATTGGGCGAAGCTCCTGCAAGGTCCTTGGCTGGCTGGATTTAGGCAGAGGCTTGACAATGGCCACTTTCCATTCGTCAGGGAATTGACTCTCTATTATGGAGCGGTTGACTATGGCTGTGATGGTATCCAATGAGTGCGGGAGGGTGAGCAGCAACATATCCAATGACACCCCATCACCCAGAGCATTCGACTTCAGTCCTTTGATTGTCTTCAGTACTGTTTCACGCCCCACTGTTTGCAAGGAGAAGGAAGCTGAGCCATCAATTCTATGGAACTCAAAGTAAGTTAGCTGTGAAATTGTGACCTCCCCAGCACCGGGAACATTTAGAAAGTATGAATTAATCAGGTCAGGGTCATTGAATATTAATGCTAATTCAGTGTTGGCTTTCTTGTTTGGAAGTACTGAGTCCTTAAGGTTTTTCCATAAGCTTTTTGGATCACTTAGTTTATTATTTATATTATAGGCAAAGAAGCATGACTTTTCATTTTCAATTGCCCTCGACACAATCTGCTTCATTTCCCTGTAGCTGTCCCTGAGCAATGGTGTCCCCTGCAGTCTATATTGTTTATGGTAATTATCCCTGAGTGTGTTTTGTCACCATACAAACTTAATAATATAAATTGCACTTGTAAAAAGACAACTGTGAACCTGTGACAGACGAGGAATATTGAACCCCGTGTCTTACGCAATCCGGGCGTATGCCTATACCACTCGGCCACCGTCACATTAACAGGCCTGTTGAATTTTGCAAGCGCTTCTTAACGCGTAGGCTGCGTGACATCATCAATGTTGTGAGATTGCTCTCACAATATCTGAAGGAAAATATTTTTACAAATATTTTAACAATCAGTTAAGATGATGAAAGCCAATTTATAGTTGATTTTTGTTTTTATAGTGTTTTGTCACCATACAAACTTAATAATATAAATTGCACTTGTAAAAAGACAACTCGCCGCTTCTCACAAAAAGTATACAAAAACAAAAATTTTGCGAAAATGAGTTATATATACAGAATTACTCAGCATCACCCGAACTTTCTCCTCAATAGTGACTAAAAAGGCTACTTCTTAAAATCACCGCTAGGGGAGCTGATGTTTAGTTTTGAATTGGCGCGATTTTGCACCTCTTTCGCACGAAAACGAACCATTCTTCAGTTGAGTCAAAGTTTCTGTGGTGTCAACGTAGTGTTTCTCTTAAAAACTGGTCAAAAACGAAATTGCAACTTAAAGGTAAGTGTAAATTATAGTAAATTATCTTGAATACTGTATTATTTCGTATTTGAATGGTGTTCGTGATAAAAATGGCCTCATATTTAGTCAATTCTTTTTGAAAAGACTGTACAAACTCAAAGTTATGCAGTTTTTACGATAAAATTACAGACTATAAACGTTAAATTGTTCACTTAGACTGTATTATTTATTGATTGTTTAGTTTAAAACAAAAACTTTATGGAAAAAGACTGATTCTTTTTTTGATTGTATAGTTTAAATGGTAAAGATGACAACTCAAAATGTACTATTTCGGAATTGCTTCCTTTACAATTTAAACTCCAACTCCAATTAAACTCCACATTATGGTCGGTAAATAATAACTAGGTATTATACGTGCTGAAAATTGTGTATGATTATTATTTTGTTGTTTTTGTGAGTGATTGATTATACCGGTCTAACGTTCATTGTATTTGAATACCATTAGCCGCAATAAATACTTTTAGGTTATGTTATTAGTTTGTTCCTAATTAAGTTATTACATTATTTTAACAGGTGGTAAAGCTTCAGGATGTCAAAAAGAATCCTATTTTTGGAAAGCCTTAAAAGCAATATAGTTAAAGTAAATGAGGAGTTCAATCAAAATAATAATGTGCCCGATGCTGTTGATGAAGAGATTGATTTACAAGATTTAAAAGAAACTGATTGTTTAGATGGGACGAGCGAAATGTTTGGTAATATTTAAATTGTTTTAAAATTATTGTCATTGAACGGTTTTGGTTTCAAAATATCTAGCTTAATAATTTATTGCCTTTGTTACTTTCAGATTTGCAAGGTGATAATTTTAACGTTCCAGCAGACAAAACCTCAGATGAAGCAACAAGTTCGATGTCTCAAAATCCTGATTTAATTCAGGATTGCACCAACATCATTACTAACCAAGATTCTGCTCCCACGGGTAAAATTCATTAAATCAAATTAAGTTATCTTAATCATTTCATCTTAGCATAATTTGTCAACTGATGTTTTTTTTTTGACAGATTTGCATCAGCAATATGCACTATGCTCCGAACAACCTGTGATGGTTTTGTCGGACAAAGTTATTTCAAATGATGATCAAAGCTCTTCCGATCAGATAAATAAGATGCAAGCACCTATTTCAGGTACGATATATTCAGAGTTTATACAAATACACACGATTTACTTCATTTTAAAATATTAATTAAAGTGGCAAGTTTTCTTTATAATATTGTTTACTTTATTGTTTATTTGTTATTATTATAGATTCGTCTTCATCTGGCAGTGAATCTGACTCAAGTAGCTCAAGCTCGACAAGCTCTTCGTCTACAAGTACAAAGGATTTTTCTTCAGATGACAGTGTAGCAGATCCAAATTATAGCATTCCAATTGAACAACCTATAAGCAATTCTGACTCTGAGCAATCTCAATCAGAGATACTTCAAACCAAACAAGTACAAGCAGAAAAAATAGATTCACCTAAAAAAAAAACACGTAAGCGAAAAGCTAACCCAACGAAATGGAGAAATAACGTTCTGAAACGATTGAGACATGCAGGTAAGAGTTATTCTACGAAAACTAAGGTGGTAAAAGAAAAATCACTTAGGCCTCCTTGTGGTGAAAAATGTAGACAAAAATGTGTTACAAAATTTTCTGAAGAACAACGAAAAGTCATTTTTGATGCGTTCTATCTTTTGCCTGATGCGCTCCATAAACGTAACTTTATTGCACATTGTTTGGAAGAAATACAGCCAAAATATAAATATAAATCGAGTGAGGGGCCCAGAAAAAACAATCTTGCATTTTTTTTTTACTGGTACTGACAGCCAAAAAGTCCGCGTCTGTCAAAAGTTTTTCTTAAACACCCTTGACATCTCTTTATCAATAGTCAAAACAGTGCGCAAAAGGGTATTTGAAAAACAAAACCCGATTCCATTACTTGATGACAGGAGAGGCAAACATGAAAACCACCGACACGTAGATGATGACATAAAAAATAAAGCTAGAGAGTTCATAAGTTCGATTCCAAGAGTTGAAAGCCATTACATCCGTGCTGATTCAACCAGAGAGTTTATTGATGGTGGTAGAAATCTGTCTGATATATACAGGGACTATGTTGCGCTATGCGAGGAAACAGAAGAGGGGCATGTTAATTACGTGATGTTTAACAAAATTTTTAATAATGAGTTTAACATTTCATTTTTTGTTCCAAAAAAAGACGCATGTGAAGATTGCACTGCCTATTTTAACGCAGATGACACCGAAAAGAAAGACATGAAAGAAAATTACGAAGATCACCTGAAAGAAAAAGAAATGTCACGTTTAGAAAAGGAGAAAGATAAAATAGAAGCTCAAAATACACCTTCACTGACCGTCGCTGTTTATGATCTTCAAGCTTCACTGCCGTGTCCAAAAGGCGAAATATCAACTTTTTATTATGTCTCAAAATTAAACGCTTACAACTTCACAATTTTTGACTTGAAAACAAAAGATGTTGAATGTTTTTTCTGGCATGAAGGACAAGGAAACAGAGGAGCTAATGAAATAGCGACATGCGTTTATAATTATATTTTGAGCCTATGTTCACGTGCAAATGAAAATCATGATATCATTTTTTATAGTGATAATTGCACAGGGCAGCAAAAGAATAAGTTTCTTATTAGTATGTACATTCGGGCTGTGGCAACAATCCCTAAACTTAATTCAATAACACATAAATATTTAGTTAAGGGTCACACCCAAAATGAAAACGACTGTGCACATTCCGTCATAGAGAGGAACATAAAGAAAGCTCTTAGATCTGGACCTATATACACACCTGACCAATATGTCTCATTAATCAGGACTGCAAAAAAAACTGGTACACCGTATAAAGTTAACGAAATGACTTTTACGCAATTTCAAGATTTTAAAAGCTTGGCTAATGATTTAGGGCGCAATTATTCCAAAAACACTCAAAACGAAATTGTTAAAATGAATAGCATAAAAATTTTGAAAACTAAAAAAGAGAATCCTGGATGTTTTTTTTATAAAACGTCTTATAGCCAAGAACATTTAAATATGATCAAGGTTGGACCGGCTAGTTCAAGGGCACTTAAAGACAATTATACTTTTAAAAGACCGTATAAAGAACCAATTAAAATTTCCGAACAAAAAAAGAAGGGTTTAATGGGTTTAGTCGACAAAAAAACTATTCCTAGTTACTACAGTTCATTTTATAAAAACCTTTAAAAACATTTATTTTTATTTTTTGTTTGATTATTATTTTTATAATTACTTTTTGTCACTAAGACAGTTAATTTTCTCATAGATTATTATGATTATATTTGTGTTACTCAGAATGACTGAAAAATTGTTGTTTAATTATAAGTAATTAATGTGCCATGATGACGTCCATACTTTTAGTCTAAGTAATAATAAAGGTTTTTTTGTGTAGAAGATTAAAGTTACAGCTGTTCAAAGTTTTAAGACTGAATTACTGGTAAGGTTAAATGTTATGTAGCTTTGTTGTTGTTGGTTATTTCAGAGGCCATTTATTTTTAATGTTGTCTTGGGAGTTTATAATAAAAAGCAAAAAGAAGTTTTACATAATTTTGTGTAATGTTATTTTTTACAATTTTTTAAGTTTGGTTGTCACCTACTCTCTTTGTTTCTATGATTTTCCAATAAAAACATTAAAATATTTTATGTTTTATTCATAATATAAACTATCACATAACTAAATTATGAGCAGATATTTTCTCAAAAAGTAGCTAAAGTCAAAACAAGTTTTTTTTAAAGATTTTTTTTCATATCTACGTTTTCTTAATATTATCCAATAAAATATTATTTTGAAAGATAAAGGATTGAATTATTTTTAGATAAAAAAATCTACTACTTAACTCTATAAATGACGCTTTCATTAACTGTTAAACTTTCAAAACGCTCTCCTGTAAAGTTTGGTATTTTTGAGATTGTACACTTTTTTAGCGAAGCGGCGAACTGTGAACCTGTGACAGACGAGGAATTGAACCCCGTGTCTTACGCAATCCGGGCGTATGCCTATACCACTCGGCCACCGTCACATTAACAGGCCTGTTGAATTTTGCAAGCGCTTCTTAACGCGTAGGCTGCGTGACATCATCAATGTTGTGAGATTGCTCTCACAATATCTTATAAGATTATAGCATATATTAATTGTTAAACCTAATAAGATTATAGCATATAGTATTTCTAGCATAGAAACTCAAAAACAAGTTCCAATGGCGGATAAAGAGAAATTTAGTTTGAAGGAGGCTTCCTGCCTTATTCCTTTATTAGACGGGAAACAAGACACAATTGAGAGAATGATAGAAGGCATCGAGATGATGAATGGCATGCTAGAAGAAGCAAAAAACAAGCAATTACTGATTTCGTTTGTATTAAAAACGCGTCTCGATAAAACTTCCAAACTGAAATTACAGTCAAAGTATGAAACTGTAGAAGCATTAATTAACGACATAAAAAGATATTTAATTTCAAAGAAATCAGCAAATTCCTTGTTATTGCAACTCAACAATATTACTCAAAATGAACTGTCAATAACTGAATATGGAGAAAAAATTGAAGATCTATTTATCGGTCTCACAATCGCGCAAGCCGATAATAACGCACAGGCCCGCGAGGTTTTGAAACCGATAAACGAAAGCTTAGCTATAAAAAAGTTTGCAGATGGATTGAAAAACAGGCGTTTGAGCACCATCATCGCGGCAAGGAACTACACCTAGCTGAAAGAAGCCATTCAGGCCGCCAAAGACGAAGAGGTGAGCCAGCCATCGTCGTCAGGAGTGGTAATGAATATGAGAGGTAAGTCCAGATCCAGAGGACGACAAGGTACAAGATACTACCATCGAAGGCCGCAGGCAGCAGGACAGCACTATCATAGGAATAACTACCATGGTTATTCAACAGGTACTGATAATAACTTTAACAGGTACAATGGAAATCAATTCCCTAACTATTCTTATCGCCATCCGTTTTCCAACGGTTATAGAGGGCGCCGTGGCCGTGGTGGCCGCGGATATCGAGGTCAACATCAACACCGAGGTAATGGTAATAACAATAACGTGTACCAAAGAGCATACACTTGCACCGGTCAAACAGATCATCAAACTAGCGCGGTAGAATCTGCTCGTACAGAACAGGACGTTACGAATAGTCAGGAACCCGAATGAACACAGTTTTTTCGAGCATAAAATTTTAACATGTGACGGTCTTCATTACATAATTTTGACAGTAAACGGTCATAACTGTACATTTTTAGTAGATACGGGAGCTAGTTAGTGAGCTTTGTCATCAATTCCACGTATTAGATTGCATGCCTTGCGATACAGACGGTATTATCGGGCTAGATTTCCTGAGAAATTACAGCGCGAATATCAACTTACGGCTAAGTCAACTGACGCTACAGGTAAATCAGCAAAGCGTCATTATACCAATTCTCACGGGAAATAAAAGTACTATTCACTTTACTTTAGAACCTAGGACTGAGTCTATACATTTCGTTAAAGTAGATACGAAACCTAATTTAGAAAATGATTATGTGGTTTTTCCTAAACAATTGGCAGATAATGTGTTTTTGGCAGGATGTTTAGTTAAATCAAAGGACGGGTACATACCTATACGTATATTAAATATCAATGAAAAACAAACAAAAATACCTTTATTTAAACCAGAATTAGAAACACTTGAAAATTATCACATTTGTCAATTTCATGAATCCAAAAACAGTGTAGAAAGAGTTAAAAAATTACTAAAAACTTTAAAGTTAAATCACCTTAATGACGATGAAAGAAAGCATATAGAAAGTATTTGCGCTAAGTATTCCGACATTTTTTATTTAGACGGAGATAAGCTAGGAACTACATCAATAATGAAACAATCTATTAATTTGAAACCAGACACAAAACCTATTTATGTAAAACCGTATAGGCTACCACAATCACTTAAACCAGAAATCAATAACCAAATAAAAAAAATGTTAGATGACGATATTATCGAAAATAGTACGAGTGACTGGAACAGTCCTATTCTTTAAGTACCAAAAAAGTCCAATGATAACTCAAAAAAGTGGAGGTTAGTAGTCGATTACAGAAAAATTAACAACGTTATACAAGACTAGCTTTTTCCCGCGACTTCGTCCGCGTGGAATAGTGACTTCTTTCTCCCGTTTTTTACACATTTACCACTATATCTTTGCTCCTATTGGTCATAGCGTGATGTTATATAGCCTATAGCCTTCCTCGATAACTGGACTATCCAACACAAAAAGAATTATTCAATTCGAACCAGTAGTTTCGGAGATTAGCGCGTTCAAACAAACAAACAAACAAACAAACAAACTCTTCAGCTTTATAATATTAGTATAGATGATAAATTCCCATTGCCCAATATCACGGACATTTTAGATGCATTGTCGGGAGCTATATACTTCTCACATTTAGATTTGCAACAATCATATTTTCAGACAGAATTAGACGAATCAAGTAGAAACATCACTTCCTTCACTACTGACACGGGACAGTACCAGATGAAACGTCTTCCCATGGGATTAAAAATATCAGCTAGTTCGTTTTCACGGGTCATGTCAATTGCAATGTCAGGCCTCACCTATGAGAAATCTCTTATTTATATGAATGACGTCATAGTATTTGGACGGTCCATGGAAACTCATAACAAAAATCTAATTGACATTTTCGAACGATTACGAAAAGTGAACTCAAAGGTCAATCCTACAAAATGCGATTTTCTAAAAAAAGAGCTTTTATTTTTAGGGCACGTAGTATCGGCAGAGGGAGTGCGCCCAGATCCAGAGAAAATTAAAGCATTACTTAATTATACGGAACCCAAAAACGCGGACGAAGTACGACGTTTTGTTGCTTTTTGCAATTATTATAGAAAATTCATACCGGAATTTGCACAAATAACATTACCTTTAAATAAACTTTGTAGAAAACACGCGATATTTAATTGGTCGGACGAATGTAAAGACGCATTTCAAAATTTAAAACAATGCTTGGTTTCTCCTCCAGTTCTACAGTACCCTGATTTTTCAGCTGACAACGAGTTTATATTAAAAACAGACGCATCGGGAACAGCGATAGGATCCGTACTATGTAACAAAGATAACAGGCCCGTAGCGTACGCGAGTAGACCTTTAAATAAACACGAAATTAATTACCCGACTATTCAAAAAGAACTACTAGCAATCGTTTGGAGCGTCAAATATTTTAGACCATACGTCAAATATTTTAGACCAGACATATCTTTACGGAAGACAGTTTACGATACAAACCGATCATAAACCGCTAATTTATTTATTCGGAATGAAAGATCCCTCAAGTCGTTTATTAAAGTTTAGGCTACAACTAGAAGAGTACGATTACAAAGTTGTTTACATTAGAGGAAAAGATAACACAGTCGCAGATGCACTGAGTAGGGTAACCACCAGTTCGGACGAATTAAAAGACTTGAACGGAAAAATTATAGTGATGACTAGAGCACAGACTAGGAAGTTAGAAAATGACCGGATAGGACTAAATGATAGAAATGCTGAAATTCCTAATATTACCACAGAAAATCCTGAGCCTGATCAACTTAGGATTGCGGAAATATTACGAATTCCCAGCGATTCCATCGAATTGACTTTTATAAATGGTTTAGCATTAAATCGTTTAAGAAACAATAATAAAATAGATTTTGAAAGTGAGTGTTTTGCATTTGTAAGTTGTCTACTTACATTATTTATAAATCTCGATTACATGTCGCATTTTACGCGAGACGAATTTGCGAATAAATTGAGTAATTTTTGCAAAATAATAAATATAGAGCAATTATGTATAATTAGAACATGTAACACGGCAACCTTATCTACGCGCCGCGCGCCGCTCCATGACGTCATCCTCACCGAGCATCGAGAGCTACGCATCGGCCAGCCGCGCCCTCGTGTGATTCACTCGCGCGCCGACCCAAATCATATATAAGGCAGTCGGCCGCCGCCTCGAGTCAGTTCATTTCGAGCCTCGCCGCGATTCCGTAACACGGAACCCGTTGACCGAATTGAACGCGCTCTCAACGCGATAAAACAGTTTGTTTCCGTAACACGGAAGGAATTGAGTTATCGTATTGTATCGTCCCCAACCGCGTCCCGTACTCATATTATTGCTTGCTTTAATTAGTTAAATCGCTTAGCTTTCGTTATAATTTAGAGTTATACCCGCTTGTTAATATTACGCATAATCATTAATGTTCATATTCATAAGCCGATCCTTGTTTTAGTCTTTTAACTTTCCTTGCTTAAACTTGCTTTTATCACATTAAGTGCCATATGCATAAACCAATCCTAGCTTTGATCTTTAATTAGCTTAACAAGTAGCTTTGCACTAATTTATATAGCAATCCTATCTTTACTAGATTAATTTATTTAGAGGTTGTCTGTTATTATTAAGATGTGTATCTAGCTTTAGGTATTTACTTGCAATAAATGCGGGATACAATCATAAATATTGGTCTTGGTCATTTATCTCTCTAAAAGTAGGTTCCCCTCTCTTACAAACAGACAATAATGCGCAATTTATTAAAGATTTATTGAATGAAATAAGAGAGAGAGAAAAGTGGTCCGGACCACGAATAAATATTTTGAATAATGTAAGAAAAATATTAGATAATGAGGAAAAAACTTTAATCTTGAATGACTTCCATCTTTTACCAACCAGCGGACATGCGGGAATACGTAGGATGATTAATAATATAAAAAATAAATATTATTGGCCTGGATTAGAAAAAAGTGTACGGGAGTATATTAAAAAGTGTAAACAATGTCAAACTATGAAATACTCCAGGAATATAAAAGAACCTATGACTGTCACGACAACGGCGAATTCTTCATTTGAAAAAATCTTCCTTGATATTATAGGTCCTGTAGAAACCGATATGGAAGGGTATTCCTACATCCTTACACTGCAATGTGAGCTGAGCAAGTTCATAGAGGCGTATCCGTTACGTCACAAGGACACGGTGAGTGTAGCACGAGCTTTCAAACAATTTATTTTAAGGTATGGCGTAACCAAGGTTATCGCAACGGACAGAGGAACGGAATTTACATCAAAAGTAATGGAAGAGGTATGTAAGTTATTAAATATTACGAAACTTCATTCAACGGCATATCACCATCAATCTATTGGCGCTTTGGAGAATATGCACAAACATCTCGCCGCTTTCTTACGAATTCAATGTGAAGGACACTCAGAAACGTGGAGTCAATGGTTACAATTTTGGTGTTTCGCTTACAACACGACGGCTCATAGTTCAACCACATATTCCCCGTACGAACTTGTTTTTGGGAAACAGTGCAATTTGCCTAGCAATTTGAAAGAAACTGTTGATCCTTTATATTGTCCAGACAACTACGCGTTGGAATTAAAGTATAGATTACAATTAGCGCATAAAGACGCGAAAAAACATTTGTTGGATAGTAAGATGAATACGAAACTTTACTATGATAAAAATATTAACCCAATATCTTATAAGCAGAATGATTTAATCTTGTTAAAGAATGAAACTGCTAAGAAATTAGATAAGCTTTATTTAGGTCCTTATAAAGTAGTAGAAGACTTAGGTTCTAATGTTAAAATCGAATTGTTAAATGGAAAACACGATATAGTCCATAAAAATAGGACTAAACCCTTTGTTAATTAGAATTATATTAATAATAAATAAATAAATAAGTTTATTTCAGGCATAACCCAGAGCAGTTAGTAACAATGATTCTTAAAAACTAGTGTTAGTGCTGATTACATTTACATTACAATACAATTAAGGCAGGCCGAAAGGTCAGGGTGCAGGTACATGTAACCTGTAGGCCTACCGCGCAAGTGTCGTCGGCATCGGCATCGACTTCATTTTGACAGCCGACGGCACATTTCGTACCGCGCAACTTCCCAAGCCGAGCTGCCAGTTTAACAATCGACGTCGACGGTGAAAGCACAGATAAGATAGGGCAAAAGAACGAATGAAACGCTATATTTGACAGTAAATGGTACCGCGCAAAGAAATCCAAACCGACGTCGATTTGCGAACCGTCGACTTGAAATGTCATTTCAATACGGCATCTCATGAGTCGTCGATTTGATTATTTTGTTTGTAAAAACGTTTGATTGTTCCAATTTTAGCCTGCTTTTTTGAATTATTCTGCTTTCTAGCGACTAATTAAAGCACACTTTATCTTTTTATTTAAATACTTAATTGTTTTTGCTGTTGTTGTTTTGTTTTCTTTGTGATTTATAAGGCAGGCGGCGATACCATGGCTTGGGTGGCACTCATGGTGGCTGCGGAGGAACAGCGGCTGAAGAAGATAAACATCAGACGCAGAAGGATGGAGCGCACACAGGCCCGGCCGATGTTGCTTCCCGACAACGATTTCATCAGACGGTTTCGCTTATATAAAGCAAATTTTGTGAGGCTACGTGAAGATATTGTACCACTCTTGCCCACAAATGTAAGGACCAGTGGGATAAATCCCGAAATTAAGGTACGTATGTATACGTGGACAATTGGTGGTTGCAAAATGTGGCATATTCAATGATTCTTCCAGACAAAGGGCCAATTGTGACCTCATACATATATTTATGTTTACAGATACTGACTCCATTGAATTTTTATGCTACCGGTAGTTACCAAAGTAGTGTGGGGGAAAATGACTTTCTTCACCTGAGCCAACAATCAACATCCGATTGCTTGCGTGATGTAACAAAGGCTCTCAACACTCCTGCCATTTTGAGGAAATATATAAAATTTCCTCGAACCCAGACGGAACGAGTCTCTGTAGCACTGAGGTACTTAATTTTGATTCTATTGCATTAATGGTAGGAAGTTACAATAAATAAATATTGAAATACCTAATACTACTATTTTCAGATTTAATAAGAAGTTTGGATTTCCTGGGGTCATCGGCTGTATAGATGGGCTAAAATAAGACCAAGCGATCATGAAGAGGCATTCTACAACAGAAAGGGCTACCATTCCCTTAATGTTCTTGCAGTGAGATATACACTTATTATGTGGACTCATATGGTACTTAAAATATAATTAGGATTAACTCGTCAAGTATGTGTAAACGAGACACAATAAAAAATCCATTGTTATGCGACTCTCGGCATTCGTTTGATACCTGACTGATTAAGTTAAAATACTTAAGTTTAATTGTTATTTAAGTGGACTTATGTGGTCCTTAAAATGAAAATTATTATCCTGAAATACTTAAGTTCAAATATGTTATTTATGTTGACTTATATGGTCTTTGAAATGTAAGTATTCTCGGCTAAGTTTCTTGCCCATTCTTCTCAGTAATTAGTGTAATCTAATTGGGTAGATATTTTTTAATAAACGACATTTTAAAAGTGTTAGCTAACCAAACTTCATTCTTAAATTATGATTCTGATTAATTTATGTTACCTCTCCTTTAAAGGGTGTTTGGAAGATGATTATAGAAGGAATTTTGGGAGTTGGGTTTGATAGAAAAACATTTTTAATAAAACAATTGTTTATATTAAGGAAAACATTTTCAATAGCTTTAGTTAGGTACGGGCGACAGCACATCAAGCTACTACACCGTGGTAGTTTTGATTTACGGCTAGGGGTTCTTCAGTAAAGGTATTGATTGAAAAATAACTGTTATTAATTTCAATACCTACCCAATGTATGTAAACTTTTGTAGAATGTAAGTAAAATACAACGTTATTATTATAGTTAGTAGTAGGTTTTTTATTTCAAGAAGTGTAGCTGCTGCATCCTATTGGGCGGATGCACTTTTCTCCTGGGCCACGACTGAGCGCCCAAGTAGCGCCACCACTCGCTCAAAGAGCGAAATCCTGCACTCATCAGCCTCGAGCCTCCGCTGGTCCAGGGCAAGGCGGTTTTGCTTCGCCTCCCATGCCCAGCGGGGCTGCGGAATTTCCGCGGGGTCTGGAAAAATAAAAACGGTACTGAAAACAAACCTGCAGTGCCCTTGTCCATGTCGGAACCGATACTAATTTTAAGGCGGTCAACACAATGCACCGCGCTCCGTCGCAGAGCGCAAGTTTTACAAAGAAAAACGAAACTGCTTAGTTGCAGATAAATAAAAGCATTATGTGCAAAGCAAAGTGTTCGTATCAGACCGTTCACAAACTGTCAGGAGCCTTAAAAATTCAGACTGGTTATTGTTCTTCATCTGTTGCTTTATGAAAGTTTACCATGAATACAAGGCTTATGAAGTAAGCTAAGAAAAACAAAAACATACATCGAATGGGATCCGCACTTCCTCATCCCCAACACTGACTGTCTCCCAATGATGGAAAAAATCCTCTCTTCCACTGGAGTTAAAACTTCAGTGGAAGGAGGACCTTCTCCTGTCTCTCCATGAAGCTCACGAGGAGCTACATCTGCAGCAAATTTACCTTTCTTGCCGCTGGCATCTACAAAATACATACGAATGAATTCACTATGATAATATTTGTTAGATATTATCTAACAAATTTTGAGTAAGTAAGTAATAAAGTGCAAAACAATGTTTACATTTCCTCAAAATCCTCAATTAACTAACACGAAATCACAGAATAAATAACAAAATATAAACGTCAAAAAATTATTTAACCGGCTGTCAGTGTCATGTCAACAAACAGATTATAAATAGAATAATAAATTTTACGTTACGTTACCGTATCACGCGTTTAATGAAAATTGAATAAAAAGCAATAAACACCACGGAATTAAGTGACTTTCTTTATGAAATCAAGTAAACTCAGATTAAATTTTCCTTGGAGTGCCTTTCAACCAACAAAATCGTAAAAATACTTCAACAACATTTTTGTAATAAATTGAATGTGCTGCATAGAACGGACCGCAAGTCGCAGCTATTTTCCATTCATTCTCGTTCTCGACGCTAAATTATTTGCGCGGTACGGATTATTTGACAGCGTCGGCATCGGCATCGTTTTCGACGATTCAAGTCGACGACACTTGCGCGGTAGGCCTACTGCTCAGATGAGCCAAGAGGGGGCAGTCCCAGCGGTCAGCAGGGCCGTCAGGATGCTGTTGGCGCTGCCACATATTAGATAATAAAAACAATGTATGTCTGTGTGTGTGTATGTGTTAGCTTATAAGAATTCTACTTAAGTTGTGTTACTTGGATATAAAATGTTACATCTAACAAAGGATACATAACAAAAAAAAAACAATAATTGTATTTTTTTTTTCTTAATTAGCCCCGGTGATGTGGTGGCATTACTTAACCATATAAATACTTTTTGTCAAACAATTTGACGACCGATTTGGCGCAGTGGTTAAGAAATTGGCTACTGCGCCAGAGGTCGCGGGTTCGATCCACGCACATTACAAACATTTGTGTGCATGAACATGTCTGTTTGTAGTGGTCTGGGTGTTTTCCATGTATAATATGTATATATTTACAAAAAAAAAGTATTTAAGTATGTTTATAACCGTTGTCTGGTTACCATAGTACAAGCTTTGCTTAGTTTGGGACCAGATTGCATTGTGTGAAATGTCTAAGGATATTTATTTATTTATTTATTTAATTTTACATATCCCACCGCAAATTTGGAAAAGCTAAAACCGGCCAAGTGCGAGTCGGACTCGCGCACTAAGAGTTCCGTGCCAACTTTAACTAAATTAGGGATTCTTACTTCCACTTAGCCAAAATACCACAATATTTTGTTGACCGCAAATATGTGTTTAAAAACATTTATTTTCTTAGAGGAATAACAAAAAATTCACTTACTGAGAAAACAGTTTACCATGGAAAATGGAATCAGATGAGCGTACAATATTATAAAACTAGTTGAGGGTACACATATAATTTATGTGAGCCGAGCGGCCCGATGACCATTCAGATTGAAACAAACAAGTCCACCGATGTATGTGCGAGACGCGTAAAATGGATGCGGCATTGATGAGCGTAGTTGAAGTAAATAAGTAAAGTCAAAGTTAAAGTCAAATTTTTTTTTATTGCCATTAAGTGTAACAGCTCATTAAGTATTGTATTATTATCTAACTATTCTAATGTTAGTGACCATGAAAGTTTAAAACAATAAAATTAAAAATTTTAATTAAAGTTGACGTTAAGTAGTATAGTTTAGATTGTATAACATTTAAATTTCTTCTACCTCGTGTGTTCATAAGTTTTGAGACAAACTTGGTAGTTAAAAAAATTAATTAAATATTACTGGCTGCTATTTAATTCTTTTTCCAATTTTGAATTTGGAATGTTTACTTTTAATACCTTTGACTTTCAAATTTATTTCTGTCAATTTTATCGTGATGGAGGGGACTAAAGAATTGCGTGCGACCGTGATATCGCTATTTAAGGCGAGAAAAAAACCAATGGAGATTTTCCGTGAAGTGAAAACTTTTGGCGTAAGCCGTAACTTCGTGTATTACACTATCAAACGATACAATGAGACAAGTTCCTTGCAAGAACTCCAAAGGAGTGGTCGGCCACGCTCTGTAAGGACGCCTGCGAACATCAAAATCATCCGAGAGCGACTTCGCCGAAATCCATGTCACACTCAGAAAAAAATTGCTCTGCAGACTAAAATTTCGCGCGTTTCAGTCAACAGAATACTGAAATATGATCTTTAGGTAAAGGCGTATAGCCGTAGAAAAGTTTACTTTTTCAACGATCGGCTTCGTAAATTGCGTCGCGAACGTTGTCCATTACTGCTTAGGAGACACGATGCGAGGAAGATACTGTTCACCGATGAGAAATTTTTTTAATGTCGAAGAAAAGTTCAACCGACAAAACAATAAAGTCTATGCCAAAAGTAGCAAGGATGTCCCAGCTTCAGCACGGAATGTCTCGCGTACTCATCATCCGGCAAGTGTGATGGTATGGTGGGGAGTTTCGTATGAAGGTGTCACTCCGCTCCATTTCTGTCAACAAGGCGTCAAGGTGAAAGCCAAGAATTATCAAAATGACATCTTAGAGCCTGTTGTGAAACCCCTATCTCATACTTTATTTAACAACAAATTTTGGGTTTTCCAGCAAGACTCAGCACCATCCCATAAAGCAAAAACCACCCAAGCTTGGTTGAGGGAAAATGTGCCGGCTTCATCGCGGCGAACGAATGGCCCTCCTCCAGCCCCGACCTCAACCCGCTGGATTATTCTCTATGGACTGAGTTAGAGCTCAGGGCCTGCCAGAAGTCCCACCCAAACTTGGAGTCACTGAAGCGAGCTCTTGTTCGAGAAGCAAAGCGAATCCCGCTAGAAAGATTCGTGCCGCCATTGATGATTGGCCAAATCGTCTAAGGGCCTGTATTAAAAACAAGAGTAGACATTTTGAATAAAAGATATATTTTATTGTTGATTATTATCTACTTAGTGTTCACTGTAAATTTTAGAAATATAAGTTAATTATTTAAAAAGTTATGCCTCTTTTTTTTCGTCTCAAAACTTATGAACACACGAGGTAGAATATATTTTTTCAGATGTTTTTTAAAAATATTTAAAGTTTTTAATTCTTTTATGTAATTTGGTAGAGCGTTAATAGTTTTACTCCTTCATATTTTTTTTTTCCGTAATAAGTTCGGCATTTATAGGTGACCAAATGGTTGGAATTTCTCAATTTCATTTTTTGAACATTACTTTTTTTTAAAAGTTAAAATTAATATTTATTTGTTTGTTAAAAATTTTGTAAAACAGTATACATGTTTAATACTTATTTAGTTGTTTTATATTAATAATTCTGGTATCTTTATAAATTTTATCGGTGTTTGTTAAACAGTAATAATTGAACAACGAATTTATCAACTTATTTTGAGCTATTTCAATTATATCAAAGGTTTTTTTTGCTGCTACGCCCCAAATTTCGATCAAATATTCCAATTGTGGTTTGACCAAAGAATTATAAACAAGATGACGTATTTTCTTTGGAAAACATTTTAAAATTCCGTACACCATGCCGGTAAGTGACGCTATTTTTTGTTTAATTTTGTCTAAATGTGGCCTCCATTTAAGATGGTTGTCTAGAATTAGGCCTAAATATTTTTCAGTTGATTTTTGGTTTATAATTTGCTCGTTAATTTTTAACTGTATTTGGGATCCCTTGTTTTTATTTATAGCAGAAAAAATGATAAAGTTTGTTTTGGTTGCATTAATTATTACTAAATTATAGCTAAACCATTCGTTCAGCTTATTTAAATCACTTTGAACTACCGGCATCAAGCTATCAATGGACTGACCAAAGTAGAAAATTGAAGTGTCATCGGCATTTAAAGTTAGTTCTCCTGCAAGGCCGATCTGGTGAATGTCATTTATGTATATAATAAACAAAAGTGGGCCTAAAATCGATCCTTGTGGAACGCCACATGTGATGGGATGAGGACAGCTTTGATGGTCATCTATTTTAACTATTTTTTTTTTTACTATTTTAACTAGCTGTCTCCGATTATGTAAGTATTGAATTATCCTTGGGTAGGTGGAAATGAGTAACACGTCTGTTGCGTTCCAAATCTATATTTAAACTGACACACAAGTGCAAAGCATACCCTACAATATTTCACTGTATTAATAAATGCCTACCTACTAACTTATTACTATAAATACACTACAATCCTCCCCTTTAAACAAGGGTTGCCCCTGTAACAAAATGCATGTATCGACAAATACTAATTGTTTAAGGCATGGATTCAATTTGTTCCTAACAATCCTACTGTATACAGTTACATTATCTCTTTAGCATGCAACCTTACAAAACAACAAAAACTTATAACTACAAAAGATAAGTACATCGTTTATCTAGATACATTAAAAAGGAAAATATTATTTAACAACATCTAAACAACCCAACCCAACTCCTTACTCATACCTACACATGCACATACACCTTATGTTTCGCTTATATCACACACACACGATTGCACAAACACATACGCACACGAACTCACACACACTCATTCACTCATACACACAACACACGTAAGCTCTCATAATTATGTTATGCTCTGCAGTTGATTTAATTTTATATTCATAATTCATAATACCACTGAGAAGAGGGTACTCTTCTGACACAGGTTTTCTTAAACTTAAAAGAAGCTTTACCAAACCTTGTTTGTAAACTTTGAATTGCAATAAAGATTATTGATTATTATTGATTATTATTATTTAAAACACCATGTAATGCTTACATAATTACTTTACTTAAACACATATTGTGGGGGATTTTCAATCCTACATTTTCTCACTGGTCTGGATTGGGGCGGCGTGGCAGGTGTCGTAAGCGAATCAGATGCGAGTGTGGGAGAGGAACATGCATCCTTAAATGTATCCAAATCTTGACCACTCTTATCTAATTCGATTCCGCTCGATGACGGTCTGAGACTAGACTGCATACTGCCCCCTACCATTGTTACCGGTCCTTGGACTTGCGCGGATGGTGTCTCAACCTCTAGAGCAGGAGTAACTAGCGAGTTACGTGAAGTTCTCCGTCTTAACTGGTCAACATGTCGATGAGCTGTTTTACCTAACTCGTCAATCGTCTCATAGTCAGCTGTCCCTAACCTTTCCGCTATCCTACCTGGAACCCACTTTGTACTGCCTTGATACTGACGAATCCAAACCTCTTCTCCTGGTGCTAATTCTCGACTTCCCTCTGTACCCCCTTGTATTTGTCTAGTTTGTGCCTCCCGGACTTTCTTACTTCTATCTGGTCTGAGTAAATCTAATTTAGTTCTTAGCTGCCTACCTAACATAAGAGCGGCCGGACTTTCTCCGGTAGTGCAGTGCTCTGTATTTCTATAGTGTAATAAAAATGTATTTAAAAATGTTTGTATGTCTTCTTTTTTTCGCATAGCCTTCTTCATGGCCTTTTTAACTATACGTACGGCATTTTTCGCTGCCCCGTTTGAGGCGGGGTGATAAAGAGCTGAAAATATTTGTTCAATTCCATGTTTTTGCATAAATTGACTAAAATCTGAACTACTGAATGGTGGCCCATTGTCCGTGACTATCTGTCTCGGCAAACCCCATCTGGCAAAGGCTTCTTCCAATTTGCTTAACGTAAAACGAGCAGCCGTGCTAGGAACAGGATAAACTTCAATCCATTTGGTTCTCGCATCAATTAAAATGAGATAAGTCTTATCATGAAACGGTCCTAAGAAGTCGAGATGAATCCGAGACCACGGCTTCGCTGGCCAAGGCCACGGTGTCACTGCATGGCGGGGTGGCGCGTCGGCCTCCGCGGTGCACACCTCGCAGCCCCGGCACAGGGCCTCCACAGCCTCATCGATGCCTGCCCACCAAACATACGAGCGAGCCATAGCTTTAGTTTTGCTTATACCCATATGTGCTTCATGAAGCTCATGTAACACCTTGTCCCTACACTTCTCAGGTATGACTACCCTATGACCCCACATAATGCATCCTAATTCTTCGTACAACTCACTTTTTCTATTGAAATACGGTTGTAGTTCCCTAATATCATTCTGATCAGGCCACCCCTCTCTAATATATAATAATATTCTACTTAATAATGGATCCCGTATGGTCTGACGTTTAATGTTATTAGAATCTTTAGTAATAATTGATCTTGTGCGAAGTGTAAATATGTTTGTTCGGGCGGGTCGAGCGATGAGTCATTCTTATCAGCTGAGCGCGGCACAGGTAAGCGCGACAGGCCGTCCGCTCCGTTTAGTTTAGTATTTACGTATTCAATGTCATAACTATACGCAGATAAAATGACTGCCCAACGCTGCATTCGGCTCGCAGCCATTGCTGGAATTCCATGTTTTAGCCCAAAGATACTTACCAACGGTTTATGGTCCGTCCTCAGCGTAAATCGTCTACCATACAAGTATTGATGTAGCTTTTGCAAGAAAAACACAATAGCCAGTGCTTCCCTATCAATTTGCGAGTAATTTTGCTCTGCTTCGGTGAGCGCGCGGGCCACATAGACGACCGGCCGCTCGTCCCGCCCGCCCGCAGCTGCGTCAGCACGCCGCCGATACCGCGCGAGCTGGCATCGCAAGTTAAAGTTAACGGTTTATCTGGATCATAGTGGGCTAGCACCTCCGCACTAATCAAAATGTCCTTGATTTTATTAAAAGCTACCTCGCAATCCTTAGACCATCTCCACTTAACCCCTTTTTTTAGTAAACTATAATAAATAATAATAAATAAATAAATAATAATTTATTTCAGGTAACAGACACAGTGTACAGACCCATAATTTTGTTAGTAAAAAAAAAAAACAATTAATTAAAAGTTAGTAAAATTTAACTATAAAGAGGGAATAAAATGTTACTTATATTTTTAACAAACTTTGCATAAAAATTTACTAAACCCAAAAATGATCTCAGTTGAGAAATGTCCTCAGGCCGTGGGATTCCAACAATAGCCGCTACTTTGTCGTCATCTACCTTAACGCCGTCTTTGGAAATAACGTAACCTAAATATTTCACTTCGTCAACTAAAAACGAACATTTGCTTTGTTTAAGTTTCATACCATGACTCGACAGCCTATACAATACCCTCTCCAATACGGCTAAATGATCTAAATAATCCCCTTTAGTGGCAATTATGATGTCATCTAAAAATATTTCTACCCCTGGGATATCCTTCAATAGATTGGTCATAATACGTTGAAATATTCCCGGGCTAGAGGCCAGTTCGAATACCAACCTATTATATTTAAATAAGCCTCTGTGTGTATTTATCACAGTAAACATTTTTGTATCGTCTAGTTCTACCTGATTATATGCCTGCGACAAATCGATTTTCGAAAACCATTTAGCTCCATTTAGGCTGACTAACAGATCCTCAATTTAAGGTACAAGATACCTGTCGACCATCAAGACGGGATTCACGGTAACTTTGTAATCCACGCAAATACGTAGACCACCATCCGCTTTACGTACCGGTACCAACGGCGTAGCCCAGTCCGACGCGTCCACGGGCTCAATGATACCGTCGCGCAGCATGCAGTCCAGCTCCTTGTCCACCTGCGGCTTGAGCGCGTAGGGCAGCGGCCGCGCGCGGCAGAACACGGGCTGCGCCCCCTCGCGCACTCGCAGCCGCGCCTGCCCGCCAGTGAACCGCCCCAATCCGCCGATGAATAACTCCTTATGCCTGTTGATTAATGATTTCAATTTATTGCAACTGCTTCCTATAACACTATCATTAATCGCATTTATGTTAAAAGGTGGAATCTGAATCCCCAACTCTGTCAACCAATGCCGACCTAATAAAGAGGTCGTGCCCCCATCTATGACAAATAATTCTAAGGTTTTAACCTTATTGGGTCAATTTCAACAAAGTCGATTTTTTTATCACTTCGGTGAACTTTTTTATTTTTAACATTTTTCGAATTCAAACTATGGTTTATGCTTCTTCTTGATGTTGTTTAGATCAATACGTAACGCCATCAAAATATCTTGATAAACTAAAAAGATACATTACTTCAAAGTTTTGATGCCACCGAAATGAAAGAACGATCCATCGAAATGAAGTAACTTGCCCACCGAAATGACAACACTTATCCACCCACCGAAAACCTTTAAAAATAAATAATTCTATACACTAAAACACGTGGTTCCTCGTGACTGCATCCGTGCGTTTTGATTTTACTCCATTCCCGTAGGTCGTAGCGTGATGTTTTACAGTATTCCGTATGTAGAAGTTAACCTTTCTTTCAGGACTCATATATTATTATAACGGAAAAACAGCAATTCTCCCCGCGAAATTTAAGCGCCGTGCGCCGCCCATAATACGGGTAATAAGCTAGACTACTGTGACTACAAATTTTCACTTTTTTTATTTACTATTTATTTAAATGTAACCTGATTTACAAATAAAATAGGCCTTCGGCTATTCAAACTCGCATCGCAAAATAAACAAGTAAAAAAAGTATTTGTATTAACAGTAGTCAAAAACCCATCACTAGATGAAAATTTGGTAGATTTTCTAATGTACAAAACTTCGGTCTACAACCCTGTTATTTTCAGAAATAGAGTAAACAGGAAGCCTGTTTACTCTATTTCTGAAAATAAAAGGTTTCTGGGTGAGCTCGCTTCATCGTCGTCCCTGTCTATGCCTCGTCTGGTATAGTCTAGAGACAAAAGTAAACCCATACCATATTTAAAAAAACTTTTTAGCTTAACAACACTATCCCCCCCCCCCCCCCCCCTTCGATATTTTCTGTGCGTTTTGCCTTTACTCCGTTCCCGTAGGTTCCAGCGTGATGTTGGCACGCCTTAAAGTTGTTGCAAAACCTAAATCTGGTGCTTGGCTGCATGCTTTGCCGTCTCCACAGTTGGGTACGCTTCTCGACAACAATTCCTTAAGAATTGCAGTAGCTTTAAGACTGGGCAGCAAAGTTTGTGAACCTCATCGCTGTATTTGTGGTGTGATGGTAGATGAAAACGGCCACCATGGACTGAGTTGCCAAAGATGTGCGGGGCGGTTCCCGAGGCACCATTCTATTAATGAATTTGTGCGTCGGGCCACGGTTTCCGTAAATATTCCTTGCGTCCTAGAGCCACCAGGCTTGTCCCGCATGGATGGTAAGAGACCAGATGGCCTAACGTTGGTTCCATGGCAAAGAGGGCGTAGCCTCTTATGGGACGCAACATGCGTTTATTTTATGTTCATTACAATAATTTGATTGAAACCTGTGTTGCCATCCTAATCTTGCGGCGCGCGCTCCTACGCACATCATTTTGAGTACTTACCTATTTTTTGCTTGTTTGAGAACCCCGTAAAGTAGTTGCTTTCGAGACGTTGTTCCCATGACACTAAACTGACCTACCAGGGCTCAATTTTCGCGTGTGCTTTCCCTTAAACTTATCTGAAGACCTGTGTGACTGTGCCTGTGTCCTCGGTGATCACCTGCAACCTGGAAACCATCTACTAGCGGATAATAGGTGAGTCCTGACAGACAAAACCTCCCTTATATTTTTTGCCTACCACGTTGAATCCACTGCCGATCTCGAACATCTTTTGGTAGCAGAGCGTAGTTTATTTTGGACCTTTGCCAAAATAATTATTTTAAAATTAACGTAATTAATAAGCTTCCACCCTTTACATAAAACGTCTCATTCTATCTTAGTAATTATTGCGAAATCTGCATTCCCCCTTTGCACGCGGTAGCCATCTTAGTTCCATTCATTTCTAGTAGTTACATAATGACGATAAATAAATAAATATCCAAATTCATCATTGTGTTACGGGGTGCGCGAGCGCATTTTAATTACTTGCATTCCTGCCTATTGTTGTGCTATTGATAACGTTCGCCGTCCCTCCGCCACGTGTGTGTTTATACGAGCTATTTACGAGTTACGATTATTCCTTACCTATTTTATTCATTACACCTTCACCGAGCCGTCCTGCATTCCTTTGCCTTTTTGAAAATTGCGTGTTGATTAATTACCATTGATTTTAGTGTAAGTAAGTACATATACCTACTTCAAACATGCCTGATTCTGAATCGGGTAACGAGACCGTGAGGGCCCTACTTTACACGGACACGGCTGAATACCATGAGGCTATAGGTGAAATTCGTTATGTGAGTGATTGGGTTGATGATACCCATCGCGTCCTTGAGACCTTCTCCGTTAATCGCATGCGTGCGCGTCTTTCTGACCTCCCACTTATGTGTGATAAGTTTAGAGCTGCCTGTTCTAAGTTGTTAGGAAACCTTGACCCATGTATTTATGAACAAGAATATGTTCAAATTAAAACCGAGATGCACGTTGTGAGGGACAAGGTAGATGACCTAAAAATAAGATTGGAGGAAATAAAACCCCACCAGTTTGAGTCTCCCCGTACTAGTACCCCCTTGAAGGAAAATAAGTCCATGATTGTTGACACCCCGGCTAGTAAATTACCTGACCTACCTATACCTAGATTTGACGGCCGTCCCGACGGATGGATTAGTTTTATAGACCAGTTTGATGGTGTGGTCGACAATCAGCCGACTTTGACCCCTACCTTAAAGCTTCATTACCTAGTCGGTGCCTTGTCTGATGAGCCCCGTAGGTTGATTCAGCACCTTAAGATTGAAGCGGGCAATTATACTGTGGCTCGTGACCTTCTCAAGCGTAGGTATCACAACCTTCGCGTCCTGGCAGATACGCATATCGCGCAGATAATGATGCTACCTAATATTTCACCTAAGTTGTCCGGCTTACGTGTATCGTTTCTTAACCCTCTTCTCTCAACTTACCGTTGTTTAGAACGATTAGACCTGCCTGTTAATCATTGGTCATATTTACTGGTACACCTATGCCTTGCGAAGTTGCCTTCTGAATTAAAATCCCGTTTTGAGCGTCGTTTTGGTGATGACCCTAATAAACTTCCAACCTTTGATCAACTTATTACCTTCTTAGAGGATGAATGTAGGCATCACGACAATGTAGGTAGTGCTTCGGTCGTCGACACTACTGCCTCACTTAGTACGAGCTCCACTCGATTCCCGAAATCTAACGCGCGGTTTCCGCCTCCTACGAAGACATTTGTTACGTTTGCACCCACACCGAAGTGTCACGTTTGTAATAGTACGTCGCATTACGTACGCGAATGCCCCGAGTTTGTTCGCCTTCCTACACGTCAACGTGTCAATGTAGTTAAAGAGGCCCGTTTGTGTTATCGATGCCTAGATAAACACTCCATCTCTCAATGCAAGCGAGATTATCGCTGCAATACCTGCCGTCGTTCTAGTCATCATACGTTGCTGTGTTATGCCGATGACGCCCCCGTGAAGCATCAGCATGAACGCTCCTACCGCGACGTCGCAGCCTTACCTTCAAATTCGCCGAGGACGTTCCCACCGCGTGACCTGACGGAACGTACTTTCCCACGCACTAGAGCCTATAACAGCTTTTCACCTCGTAATTCCCACTGAGCTTCACCCCCGCGTTCGGGCGGGCGATTTTCGCCTGTACCCAATTGTGATCGTGTTTATCACGCTCCTCCTCCAAGATCTCAGTATGAACGTGCCTTCCATTCAAAGCCAAACGACTCTTCACAATTCTGACTAGATAGCCCTCCTGTACCTGCCCTTACTTCAGTATCACGCAATTCTCTTGTTCTTTTACCTACGGCCTTAATTCACGTTAAAACTTCGTCTGGATATTACGCAGAAGCCCGTGCCTTATTAGATACCGGCGCCCAAGGCTGCCTCCTTACTACAGAGTTTGTTACGGACCAAATGAACTTACCTATCACTCCTTCACATGTGCCCGTTCGTGGAATAGGTAATATACAGTCAGTCCATTCCCATGGAACTGTATCCCTTTCTTTTAAACCTGTCAATTCTACCCTACCTGTAATATCGACTACCGCCATAGTTGTCGATGTGATTGCCCGAATTTATGATCCCTGTGGCTGGATATCTCCAGTCGTGTTTAAGGCCAAAGAGTTTATCCAACGTTTGTGGCTATCTGGCCTTTCCTGGGATGATCCCCTTACGGAGCCCCTCGCTTTAGAGTGGGCTACCTTTATTCAAGATATGACTAAAGTGAGCGAAGTGGCTATTCCTCGTCATATACTTTCTAGCGGTTTCTCCTCCTTATCGCTACATGGTTTTTGCGATGCCTCCGAGTTAGGTTATGCTGCGGCCGTTTATTTACGCGCAGAGCATACGTCTGGTAATTGCTCCGTCCATCTTGTTATGGCCAAGTCAAAGGTTGCACCCGTTAGGACCCGTTTAACGGTTCCCAAGTTGGAATTGTTAGGAGCTACCCTCCTCTCTAAATTATTACATCACGTCGCTCTTTGTCTGCAAAGGACGTCTGTGTTGACTTCAATCCATAGTTGGACGGATAGCAAAATTGTTTTGTGTTGGTTGAAAACACCTCCCCACCTTCTTCAGACTTTTCAGGCAAATCGTGTTTCCCAAATTATTAATTCTCAAACATCTAGTCATTGGAGACATATTCCTGGCTATATGAACCCTAGCGACTGTGCATCAAGAGGCATGCCCGTCTCTAAATTGGTAGACCACACTCTTTGGTTTTCTCCTTCGTGGTTGACCGAGTCTCCTAATCAGTGGCCCGTGACTGCGGAACCTACCTCGAATAATGACCTCCCGGGACTACGTTGTTTAGTAGTGTCTGCTGAAGTTTCTCCTCCGGACCCTTCCTTTTTATTAGAGCGGTATAGCTCATTGAACAAGTTGATAAATGTAACTTGTTACCTAAGGCGGTTTTTATACCCTAAAACTTACTCCTCATTCCTGAGTACTGAAGAGCGTAGAGAATCTCTTATATATTTAGTGAAAATTGTTCAATTTACCTGCTTCAGTGATGAACTAGACCGTTTGAAGAGGGGTGATACAATCACCGGCTCCCTCAGGAAATTAAGCCTGTTTTTAGATGACAGAGGCCCAATACGAGTGGGTGGCCGTTTACGGCACTCTGACCTTCCTTATGACGCTAGACACCCCCTGCTTCTGCCTAAAAATGGTAATTTCGTGAATATTTTAATCTCCCATTACCATCGTGAAAATGCTCACGCAGGTGCGAATGCCCTTCTGGCTATTTTAAACAGAGAATTCTGGATCCTGTCTGCCCGCCGCGCTATTCAACATGTGATTTTTAAATGCCTTTCTTGTTATCGACTTAAAACGGCTGTCTCCCAGCCTCCTATGGGTGACCTTCCTAAGGACCGTGTCACCGCGGCTAGGCCATTTGATGGTGTAGGCACTGACTTCGCGGGCCCCTTCTACACCAAAGTTCAGGCCTATAGAAATAAAAGGTTGGTTAAGAGTTACCTTTGTGTATTTGTTTGCCTCTCCACCAAGGCAGTCCACCTTGAGGTCGTGTCGGACCTAAGTACCGAAGCCTTTGTTGCCGCCTTTTCCCGATTCGTTTCACGTCGTGGTTTACCTCGCCTTATCCGCTCGGACTGTGGCCGAAATTATATCGGTGCACGTAATTACTTACAGGAGTTAGAGTCCTTCTTGTCTCAAAATCAAGCTACTATTGGTTCCGAGCTTTCCAAGCGCAATATTAACTGGGTTTTCGACCCCCCTGTCTGCCCCCACTGGGGAGGCCTTTTCGAAGCTGCTGTGAAATCGGCAAAATCCCACCTCAAACGCGTGATAGGAGAAACCCCTCTTACCTTTGAGGAATTAACAACTGTTTTTACCAAAATAGAAGCAGTTTTAAACTCGCGGCCTCTGTGTCCACTTTCTCCAGATCCTAACGACGTCGAAGTATTAACGCCCGGACATTTTTTGATAAGTCAGCCTTTAACCGCTTTACCTGAGCACCCTTATGAGAATGTTAAGCTTCATCGCCTCACACGGTTTCAGCTGATCCAACAACTTACGCAGCACTTTTGGTCTCGTTGGCATTTAGAGTACTTAAATACCTTACAGGCAAGGAATAAATGGACGTCTCCTTGTAATCCTCCCCAAGTTGGCGAACTAGTTCTAATAAAGGACGACAACCTCCCACCTTTGCAATGGCGCCGTGGTCGCATTGCTCATTTATACCTTGGACAAGACAAAGTTGTTCGCATCGTTGATGTGAAAACTCCCACAGGTATCCTTAAGAGATCTGTGACGAAGCTGGTTCGTCTTCCAGTTTAGTATATAACTTTTCCTTTTACCCTTCCTTTCTCTCTCGTAAACACTTAACGTGTTTAGGGCGGGCGATATGTTCATTACAATAATTTGATTGAAACCTGTGTTGCCATCCTAATCTTGCGGCGCGCGCTCCTACGCACATCATTTTGAGTACTTACCTATTTTTTGCTTGTTTGAGAACCCCGTAAAGTAGTTGCTTTCGAGACGTTGTTCCCATGACACTAAACTGACCTACCAGGGCTCAATTTTCGCGTGTGCTTTCCCTTAAACTTATCTGAAGACCTGTGTGACTGTGCCTGTGTCCTCGGTGATCACCTGCAACCTGGAAACCATCTACTGGCGGATAATAGGTGAGTCCTGACAGACAAAACCTCCCTTATATTTTTTGCCTACCACGTTGAATCCACTGCCGATCTCGAACATTTTATTTTATTTTATTTTTATTTAATAGGTTCACCTACAACTAGTACATTATTACTAATATAACGTATTTTACAAAGTAAACTATGCTAAATGTACAGCCTCTTATAGGCGAACACAGCATGCACAAAAAAAGCCACTTGCACACTAATTAAAAAGAAAAAAAGTCGTAAACAAAAAATTACAATCAAAAAGTGCCACAGATCTAAAGCTTTAACAATTCAAGTAATCTCTTGCGGAACTTACAAAGAGACATGGAGCATAAGTCAATATCAGAGCATTGACACATTTGGTTGTACTGCCGACACAATCTTGGGATAGGTGAGTTAGCACCCATAACTGTTTTCCGAAAAGGAACATTAAAAAGGCCCAACGGGCGACGGGGCAGTCGGAGAGGAACTCTAAGTGTCAGTCTTCGTAGCAATTCAGAACAACTAGTGTGATTATTGAAGATTTTATATAGGAAGACCAAATCGAGAAGTTCTCTGCGCTTTTGAAGGCTAGTCATTTTAAAGAAAGCTAATCTGTCCTCGTAACTGAGTCCCGGTCTAGGTCGTTAGACACATTTACAGCATACTGTAACTTCAGCAGGTTCAGCGGCGTAAAATGATGCCAAGTTAAAACATACTAAGTATGCTGAGCTAAAGTCTGAGTATGATTTTGTTCCAATCACTGTGGAGACGGCTGGGCCCTGGGGTGACGAGGCACGCGAGCTCTTCAAAGAGTTGGGACAACGACTGAGGGACAAGGGTAATGATCCCCACTCTGGCTGGTTCAACAGGTTTCCATTGCTATTCTACGAGGCAATGCTGCTAGCATAATGGGTACCTTTGGATCGGTCAGAGCGTAGAGTGGGAATCAATAGTAGTTATAAGGAAATTCAAAGCGTCTTTTTTTCCTGTGACATTTTGTAATAAAACGACGACGCTTTTCGCTGAAAGAATAGATTTAGATTTTAGATTTAGATTTATTTATTGCAACAAGTACAAATGTTTTATAACTAAAACAATTGGTACAGTACCCTGTTAGGGCGCAGCAATATTAATTAATGCTATATAAAACTTAAGTTAACAATAACGTGCAAACTTAACATAAAATATACATATGACATAATAATAATAGTAGCATTATTGTTATAATAAATATCTTATTCTTTAGAATAATTTAATAATGAAGTAACTATTTAAGACTAATATCATTAAAGTATTCATCCACACTATAGAAACATTTTTCTAATAAGAGGGTTTTCAGTTTACTTTTAAAGGAATGCAATTTATTCTCATTTTTTAAATAATTCGGTAGTCTATTGTAAATTTGAATGCATCGATATTGTGGGCTATTTCTGTACATTTCGATTCTTGGTTCGGGAAGTAAAAGTTGATTTGCGCGACGTGGATTTTGGCAATGATCAAACATATCTAAATTATTTTTGACGAACAAGCTGGCTTCATAGATGTACAAAGATGGAAGACTGAGGATACGCTCGCTGATAAAGTGAGATCTGCAGCTATTTCGGCGAGTGATATTAACTATTATACGTAAACATTTTTTTTGTGATGTAAAAAGTTCGCCCGCATCAACGCTTTGTCCCCACATAATTATGCCGTAGTTTAGCCACGCATACGCATAAGCGTAATATGCTGATATGGCGCATGCTTTGGAGGTATTTGTTTTAAGGAGGTAAAGGGCATAAATAAACTGAGAAATTTTTGTTTTGGTCACTTCTATATGATTTTTCCAGTTTAAGTGGGTGTCTAAAGTAAATCCTAAAAGTTTAAAATTGGCGACTTCTTCAATGTTTAAAGTATTTGTTATTATACTAAGGTCAAGTTGTTGCTTCTGATAGGGTCGGAATTGAATAATTTTGGTCTTTTTTGTATTTATTTTTAAACTGTGTTCATGGAGCCAATGTTTTATTGATCTGAAAGTTTGAATAATTAATTGGTTATGGTAGGCATCTTTTTGGGGAATTCTAAATAAGAGGGTTCTAATAGGTTTGACTATAGCAATTTTCAATCTGCTAGGAAATACTCCTTCTGAGAAAGACTGGTTTATAAGATAGGTAAGTGGAGAGCTTAGTTCGTGGGCGCATGACTTGAGCAAAGATGACGGTATCTCATCAATACCGCAGCTACGTTTGTTCGGTATGTTTTCAATAATGTCAAGTACATCTTTTTCGCTAACAGGTTGTAGGAACATTGAGTTGATGGTTGGTGAGATCACTGCGCGGCCTCGTAGGGACGTGGGATCGGCTGTAATCTGGGATGGTGCAGGCGGCTGGCCTACAGAGGTAAAGAACTTGTTGAAAATGTTCGCTACTGAGGGGGGATGTGTTACTGTGCTATTGTTTGTTGTAATTTTTATGTTATTTGAGCGCATGTTAGTAGGTTTTGTTGTTACTGTTTTAATTATATTCCACATTTGTTTAGTTTTGTTTTTAGAATTGTCCATTTCTCGTACATAGTTAAGTTTTTTTGAATACTTGATACACCGTTTTAAAGTTTTTGAATAGTTTTGATAGTGTATTTTGAGGCATTTATCTTTCGATTGATTAACTAGTGTTTTTAGCAGTCTCTTATGTTTGCAAGAACCTCTTAAGCCTTTAGTGAGCCAAGTTTTTTTCTTTGACTTACCTACACTAATAAGTTTCTTTGGGAAATGGGAGTCAAGAATTTGTTTAATTTTATCATCAAAAATATTGTAGTTAGTATTTATATCGTTACATGGTAATAGTAGATTTTTCCAATTAATGCGATTTAATTCTAGTTTGAACAACGAAACATTTTCCGGTTTGCTTAGGCATCGAATAAGCTTACAAATTGATTTTGGTGTTGCTGTGGAAATTCCTTCAAAACTATATGAAATACTTTTATGGTCAGATATGGGTCATAAACAAAACGCACTTTAAAAAATAATAAAATAAAAAATGTCATGAATCTTTTTCAAAATCAATATTTATTTTTCGAATGACATATTAGAGTATCTAAAAATGTTCACTGAGATCAAATTAAAGTATTTGTAAAACTAGAGCACATTTAGATTTTTTGATGTCCACTGAAAAGATAATAAAATCAACAGAAAAGACTATAGTTGTTCATTTTTTTAACAAAAATGATACATTTTTTTTTAAATCTTAATCAAGGACAACAGTGACAGTGTTCTTAACTGTATGTTAAAAAAAAAGAAAAAAAAGAAATTAAACCTTGCCACTTACAAAATAAAATAAAAATGTCCACAGAAAGGAGTTTCTGTGGACTTAAAAAAAATTTACCCATTTAACAAATACACGGCATAAGTACAATCAATGCTCTTCGTCATTTATAGATTTTCGAAAATCAACGTTTATCTTTCAAATATTTTGATATAATATAATCAGCAATCTTAGTAAATAAATGTCATTTTAGCTTTAATTATTAGTTTTAGGCATAAGCAACATAAATATTAGAAGATAGATTCGTCTTCGCTGTTTGTATCGGCTATAATTAAACGACGAGGTCGTTTAGCTGGTGGGGGGCTTAAAATGTTATCAGAGCTATCAGAATTGTCAGATGCAATAGTTATTTTCTTTTTTGGACACAAAAGTAAATTTTGTAACTGCTCATTATTATCTGGTGTAGCTGGCGGACTTTCTGGCGAAAATGGTGGATTGGATGAGATGGTTACAGTTGAAGCATCAGCATCATCATCATTGTAATTTGGAGATACACTGCCTCTGCTTGTCGCCGGTGATCCATGAATTATTATAGATGGATCATATTTAATTTGTATCTGTCCCATTCCAAAATGAATACAATTCTTATCTGCTGCGCATTCTAGGCAACTTAATCTCCTTGCATGCATTACATTTGGAGTCCATCGACTCCAAGTAAGTTAGTGTATTTTGAATGTACCTTTAAAAGGTTTCGTTATACTCTTATCCAATATACCCTGTACTTTTGGCACTTCAGAATCATCAATTCCGTATATTTCTATCCCTTTGCAGTTTTCTTTCAAACACTTCAATAGACCATTGTAGCTGGAAACATCTTTACCCATTGCAACTGAGTTATCACATAATCTTTTAACGCATCCACCCACCCCATCAGGAGCGCCTTTGCCGTGACCCTTTTCACTGTAATGCCAAAAAATAGTGTTGACTCCTAATTCTTCACTTATATAATTTGCAATCAAATGAAACATTGATTTATTTCTGTATTGGGTCGATGGACCGTCACTGAGTATATGTAATTCCGTTATTTCTGGGCTTATTTCTTTTATTCTATGCAATACAGGCTGAAGGTGCGCACATATTAACACTGGATCATGTCTCAAATTTTCAGATACTGTACATATTGATGTTGTCTTTAAATATGTATCTGGCGATTGAAAATCTGTATTGTAGTATATGCACGTATGAAGTGACAACTGACTCTTTGATCCACCAAAGTGAGCGGATTGAATTTCAGCGCTGTACTTACAATTGTAATTTTCAGAAAAATCTATGTGTAGCAAGCCTTCAGAAGGAGAGAGTTTTTCTTTAAGGGTGTGGATTGTCCTGACCTGATGTATGAAATTACCCACGTGTTTCATGTAAACTGGTAAGTTTAGGTGTAACAACTGTACAAGAGATTTATTTGTCGTTTTTACTATTTCTTTAACTGATTTCTTGCAAAGTTTTTCCTTACCTTTAACAATTATCTTTTCATTTTTCGTTATCCATCTTTCATAAGTTATAGAGTCATCTTTATCATAATTGTTATATGTAATCTGTTTATCTTGGCAGTCCATACATACTCGCTCTAAACATTTTAAATTAAATGTATTGTGACAACATAGAGATTTTGCTAGATCAGATGCAGAGCCGTAAGATAAAATTTTTGCTTTTTGTAGTGCTCGAACTATGTGATCATTATTTTCATGTAGTATGCAAAGACACGTATTTCTTGAAGACACTTTTGGAAAAACTACCCAAAACGGGCGGTATCTTCGAAACGTTTGGTAGGAAATTTGTATACCGGTTTTATTTTTAAAAACTTTGTGCAAGTTAAGAAGAGTGTCATTGAGCAGTCGTATTTGTTTTTTATTTTTATTTCTAGTAATTGTTTCTTTTTTTCCTGAAGTGAGGCGACTATATTCATCTTGTGTTAAAAAATCTGTCACAGCTTGTTTTACATTACGCCTTTGTGTCCTTTTTTCTTCTTCTCTTTGGTTCGTTTTATTTCCTTCTTCTTTTCTTTGTTTCGCTTCTAGTCTTTTTATACGCATTCTGTATTTCTTTAACTTTTGATTCATTCGCAAAACCTTGATTTTCAAAGTCATGTTTTCTTTTTTCATTGCCCTTTTGTTGCGATCTGCTACAGCTTTACCAGCATTTACACGAGAAAACGACGAAGAAGTACTTGGTGCTGGACTTGAAGGTGGAGTATTCTCTTCCATTAGAACAGCAGTTCTTTTTCTCATCTTTAATATGTCTCGTCTCTTTTGAGACTTTTCGCGCCATACTTTTCTTATTTGGCGCTGTTCTCTGGGTGTATACTGATCTATCTTTTTTATTTCACCTTTTTCTTTTTTCTTATAGTACCTTTCTCTATCTTTTCGTCGTACTTCTGCAACTGCAGCTTCATCCATTTTTGCACGCGCTCTGCGCATACTTAGTTTTTTCTGTTCACGCCGCCTCTTCTTTTTTTCATCATTACTTAGTTGAGATTTCGATCTACTAACTCTTGGCATTATTACCTGTACAAGCAAGATAATGCATAGTTACAGTCAAACCCACGAGCCCACAAACACACCATAGCATAGAATTGGAAAGAAAGAGGTAAAATATTAAATAATAAATCATTATAATATCATTACACCACAGTTATGGATTATTGTGAAGTAACATTCGTACAGCAATTCATCTCAGCGTCACTTCCGTAGACGTAGACTTTTCCGTGGACATGGTGTCCACCTGAAAGTTGTCCACGGAAGGGTCGTGCAACATAAAAAAATAATGCAACTCACAGATTTTTGAGGTTAGGAATATCTTTATGGCATGTTGTACAAAAAATCCCCAGCTTGCGAAACTCTATAAGGTAAAATGATTTTTACGTATTTCACTTACCAAAATATTCGTGTAACCGAAAAGTCGCAACGATCTTTTACAAAACCAATAACTAATCACTTTATTCAAAAAACAAATGCAAACGTTCGTCGTAATTTTTGCGCACTAGTGTCAAACTTTTTCTTCAGATGACAGCAAGAAATGTTGCCAGTAAAATAAAAGAATCTTCAATGGTAGTTCTTTCAATGTAGCCGTGACATGATATTTTTGGTGGTCCACGGGAGGTGTCGCAAAATTTGTCACACCATGTTTATCGATACTAACTTTTGCTTTATGTATTTTTATTTGTTGCGATGCTTTGAAACTTCAACTTAAGTATATCAATAATAATCCTAAAAATATTAAAACATTTTTCTTCGCTTTATAGTATTTTTTGCTTTAACTCAAACACACGAACATCGTTAGGACACTGTCCACGGAAGGGTATTAAATGGCTGATTTTAAATATTTTTTATGTATGGTTAGGTAATTTATGTCGATGATATTTACATTTTACATTACTTAGGATGCCTATTTATATATTTATAATGAATTTATTATGAGACAGTCATTTTTTGTAAAGAAAATTTCAAATGCACACTTTTTTTACGTGTTCTGATTATGACCCATATACCTAGGTCTTCAACCGTGACAGTGTAGTTTTTATTGTTAGTAAAAAGTAAATCAATGCAAGTGGAGGTTGATGATGTTTCTCTGGTAGGCTTTGTTATTATTTGTTTTAGATTCTTTTCCAGCATTAACTGTACAAGTTTTTTGTATTCTGCCGGGTTTTTAAGGGCTTTAATATTGAAGTCTCCGGTTATAATTAAATGTTTTTTATGGTGATATGGATTTAGTTTATCTAGTAGGAGAAGTATGAAATCAAAGAATAATTCTATTCTACGATCGGACCTATAGATGCAAACTAGTACAATATTGGGTCGCAGTTCGACCGCACAGCACTCAATGACAAACTCTACTGACAAGTCCGCAATGTCTGGTCGCGCTACAAACTTGGTGCCGGCTGGCAGTAGGATAGCGACGCCGCCGCCAGTGTGTTGCTTCCTGCAGAACGACGCCGCGATCTCGTAGCCGTCGAGATGGATGTGTGGTAGGTGTTTCTCGTACATCCATGTTTCCGAGAGACAGACTGCTTGGTAGTTATGTTCTTGAAGTATGCTCTCTAGTAGATCAATCTTGTTCATTAAGCTTTGGAAGTTTTGTATTAAGATATTATATGGTACGAAAGGAATGGTTATTGGGTTCATTATCATTTCCAGGTTTAGTGTTCGTCGTCCTTTGGTTTGCAGTAGATTCTGGTAGATGTTCTTCGCACAGGTGTGTGGGTGCTCCATCAATAATCAAAATGTTGTTCTTTATTATTGCGTGACGGCCTTCTCTTCTTGCTTCCAAGAGTGCCTTTCGAAGGGATCTGCGTTTAGTTAATGCTTCTCCGGTTAGGTATTCGTCAACAGCTAGACCAGTTTTAAAGAATAATCGTCTGTTCTGGAGAATGTATCTTGTCACTGTTGTGTTAACTAATTCAATGATTATAGGCCGACGTTGACCATTTCTCCCCAGCCTCTTAAGTCTGTCGATGTAACATTCAAGGTTAATGTTCATGATGTCGCGAAAGATGCTGATAACGCGGCCATAGAGTTCGTTGTCATTCTCCCATCGGGACTCTTCAAGTCCAAAGAGGATCAGTTTCTTGGTGTTATCATCGTCGTTTGGTTTATGCTCATGGATAGCAGTTTTATTTTCTAAGTGCTTGATGGTATTCATTAACTGCTGGTGTTCTTGTTCTAGAGAGGCAATTTTCTTATTAACGTTATCTAGTTCCCTGCTCAAGTTACTTTGCTCTGTAGTTACTTTGCCTATTTGCTCAGCTATTTTAGAATCAAGCTTAGATAGGGCGAGCTTGATTTCGTCTTGGACAAGAGTGCGGAGCTGAGTTTTAAAAACATTTGTTAGGGTATTTTCGCTGCTTTTTAATTTCTCGTCTAATAATTGGCTTATTTGGTTCAGGGTTAAAACGTCTTTGGAGGAATCTTGAGGGTTTATGGTGTCTCCAAGAACGCTACTGTCACTATTCAGCAAGTTATCTATTGACGAATCGTCTATTTCAAGCAATCGAGGTTTTCTCATAGTGACATTTGGGTCATATTTTTTGTTTTTAGTTGTCTTAGTCATATTGTTATTTTCGTGTTGCACGGATAGTAATTCTCGTTGCATGGGACTGGCCGGGATATTAGTGTTGTTAGTCTTAGGTAGCTTATTACGGCAACCGTCACACACCCATTTAGACTTTACTTCTTTTGTCATTGTATTAAAAAACCTTTTTTCATCGACATTTGCACACATTAAATCGTATACATTATCGCAGCGGCAGCAAGTCAGGTGTCGCCTGCTTGTAATTTCTTGTTTACATCCAGCGCAGAATAGAGCCATCTTGAGGTGAGTATTGGCAATTTGGTAATATAATAAGGATTGAACCAAAACAAGCGTTTATGAAAGTTTACGTGGAATCCGACAGATGGCGTTAAAAAAGTAAACGCAAGGAGTAGGAACAGTTTACTTCTAATGCTGGTAGGTGGCGTAAGTGTCTTGTTCAAGCAGTCCCACAAAAAAGCACAAGAAAGAAAGGATGTTTGTTTACATAAAGTTTTAGCACTTGCAACGGTAGTTATCACTTTATGAATAGTTTCTTTATTAAATATAAAATGTTCGGAGCATGCGCGGATACACCGTTGTGGGCACTGTGGGCATGCCCACAACCCTAATCACAATTTACAAAGTGCACGGTAGAAACTTTTTGTCATTTTACTAAATTAAGAAGCATCATAAACAAATATCTCATTCACACTTTGTTCAGCCATTAATTCTTTGCTTGCTTTTATAAGCGGCGTGATCCGTGAACCAAATCATAGCGCGCTCGCTTCGCTCGCGCTTTAATCTTGTTGAAATTTTTGTTTTGCTAAGTCAAAAAACTGAATTTTAGCGCGCTCGCTTCGCTCGCGCTTTAACAGTTATTGTTGTTATGGTTTCATGAGCGTCGAATGCCGAATTGTAGCGCGGTCGCTTCGTATGCGCTTTAATTTTTATTATATTTTTGGTTTGATGGGACTCAAAAGCCGGATTGTAGCGCGCTTGCTTCGTTCGAGCTTTAGTTTCAATCATATCCTTGTTTAAATGAGTGTCGAAAACAGATTTGTAGTGCGTTCGTTTCGCTCGCGCCTTTTATCATGTTATTGGCTTGATAGGTGACGAAAACCAGGCGCGGAAGTCTCCACATTTTTTAAGATTATCAAAGATATTCACTACGTATTTTAAAGGATAATTGATTCTTTGTTACCGACATAAAAAGACGTCGTATGAAAACCTCTCCCCCCCCCCCCCCCTATCCCCTATTATTGAAAAACCATAGCGTGCCCACAACCTTTTTGGAGTGCTGGATCCGCGCCTGGTTCGGAGTATTTTTCTCGCATATATAGACATTTCTTCAAAGTTCACGAGAAATTAAAACTTGCTAACTTATGTTTTCAATCTGTTATGCACTAAGTATTATGTTTGCTGGAAAAGTTAGGTTACACTTGTAATATTTCACAAAAGTATCTTGACACTTTGGTTTCACTCGATGGTATAGGTTTTAAGATGATCATAACACACGTTTTATTCTCACAAAAAAACTTATTTATACATTTTTATTAACCCTTAACTACCTACCACATATTATTGTAACACAACCGCCTATCATACGTCTGTGAGACCCTAGAGTAATAAACATTATTTTTACTATAAATATAAAGGGAGGATACAAATTTGAATTAAAATTCTGTTTTGAACATTATTATACTCTTTTTTTAAAAAAGAGGAACATCAAAATCAACTATACTTATTTAATAACTCCGAATAATTGGCATGATCTCTTGTTTTTGGCTTAACTTACTAACACTTAGAGGAAATGAGATCTCGAAAAAAAAGTTAAAGTAATAGGAAATTACTCTTATATCTTTTTATATAATTTAATTAACATGGAACTTAATAAAAATATGACAGCACTCATTATAATAATTTCTTAACAAAATTGCAAGCTCTAAACTTAGAGCTTTTCACAACAGTGAAGACACATCATGTTCGAGCATTCTAGGCAAATTGGCGCTTTGCATTCGAAACAAATGTATTGTGTTTTATTTTTTATATTCGCAAGTGGAACAGTTCTTACAAACCACCAATCGCTCTTCGATAGTGCTGCTGCGTGGGACCGCTGCTGGAGGGGTCACGATGATCTGGAGGATGCGTTGCACGTAAATCACGTTGCAATTTCACATTGCTTCCACGAGGTGCCATATGCGGTCTCGTCAGCTGTTTTTTTATTAACTTACACCTGCTTTCAATCTTTTGTCCATCTGGCTGCATAGACAGGTTCACTAAATAGCAATTTGAGGCAGATATATATCAAGTAATCTGAAGAATATTGCCAATGGCCACCTACGAGTGCGACGACCTGTGGAGTAATTCGCGCACCTTTGGTCTAGTAGATAAATTTAGTCCATCAGAATCTTGATGAAAACTTGGTCTTGGTCACTAACTGAGGGAATATCACTTTGTGATGGAGGGTTTATTTGTAATACAGTTGGCCCTTCGCATTCAGAATCAGGCGCGCCACTTTCATCCAGTACATGATTAATTTCGACCGGCTCCACATCGCTGCATTCGTCGTTTGGTATGTTTTTGATCGTCTGATAAATCTTGTTAGAACCTACGCTCAATTACAGCTTCTCTAAGAGCCATTATACCTAAAACAATAAAAAAACAATTATAACAAAAAATTACGTAACCTCCTAACAGGGGTCTCTCAGACCCACGCTGGTATTAATTTACTCACCTGAGGTAAACGCGCGCACGCCTAACCTCGACGAGCCGTTGGGCGGTACTCAGGGGCGCTGGGAAAAGGTACAGGATCGAACGAGTCAATGCAACACTCCGGCGCAAAAATATTCACAATTATTATTTCAACAGGTTCTGTGAGACGTATGGTAGGCGGTTAAGGGTTAATTAAATTGATACGAGCCGATGTACGACGCGTCAGGTGCGCGCGCAACAATTGTTTAACAACAACAATAATTTGAATCTTAATTATAGTTCATTATGTATGTCATTGTAATTTTCGTTTAACACCTTAACGCGTTTATGAAGAAAGGGGCAGTAATTTTTTTAATATGATATACCAAAAAAATACAGTTTTCGCAATTATTCCTGTATCTGTATTATAAAATGACGTTGCTTTGTACCAAATTTTAAGATTCTAAGTTCACGGGAAGTACCCTGTAGGTAGGTTTTGATTCCTTTTCGAGTGTTGAAAATTTGCGGAAATTTGCTGATATTTACGGCAATAACGGCTGTATCTTTTGATTGCGTTGGCTTAGAAGTTTGATTTTTTTACAGCTTTAAGGGACCGCAGAGCTTTTGATTAAATTTTAGCTTGATACCTCCACGTGTTCCTGAGAAAAAGGGTAGAACGGACGGACAACGAAGTGATCCTATAGTGGGTTCCGTTTTTTACCTTTCAACGTACGGAATCCTAAAAAGAAAGGCAAAACAAAAATATTTTTTCAAATTCGACCAGTAGTTCCTGAGATTACCGCGTTCAAATAAAAAACAAACAAACAAACTCTTTAACTGTATAATTTAGTATAGATTTCACCGGAATGATAAAATGAAGCCTGTTACGAGGGCAAGCCTCTTACGTCATACGGCTACGTCACCTGTTTTCCCATTATTCATCGGCCCGATTGAGCAATCCCAAACACCAGAAAAGCTGAATGGACATTTTCATCGACATGGGTGATCTCAAGGAACCCTCCGTGCCTTTTTGCTCCAACCGGGGAAGCATCTGGACGTCTGATCATCGTGATCAATTAGTTATAAAACACTTTACACGGTAGGATTCTCGCGGTCGCGTTCGTGTACGTCTAGGAAGATTTCCGAATTCGTACGAGCCGCCCGTGTGGCTATCGCGTCACAGAAGAGAATCCAGAATCTACGCGAAGCAGCCGTCGGAAGGTGAAAGCAGAAAGCAGATCCAGCAGCGGTGCAATCAGAAAATCGATGGCCCAAATCCAGCTGAGTATGCTGTTCCTGTGAGTTACAATATTTTATTAGATACGCTTTCCTATTGGATGCCAGCGGTCCCTTTCCTGTCCCAATAGTAGGTGTAAATTACTTAAGAATTTTTTTTTTAAAGGCTAGAGATTAGTTTTCAAAATTTTCTTTCCAAGGAAAGATAGGGATATTAGGCCCAATACGCGGCGTGATATTCCCCTTTTACATTCTAGAGAACTAAGATTTCATAGAAATATAGATTTTAGTAGTTTAGTTAGTATTGAGGAAGAAGAAATGGCCCAACAACAGTTAAATCACGATGCGTCAGCCATCGCTCAGGCACCCGACCTGACCGACACTATCTGGAAGGCGCTGAGACTAGTTCCAGAGTTTGATGGAAACTCAAATGTTTTAATTCGATTCCTAAATTTGTGTGACCAATTGATTTTAACTTACGCCAACTCAGCTCCGGGAAATGATTTTAATAATGCAGCATTAATTAATGGAATTCTTAATAAGATTACCGGCCAAGCCGCTAAAATGTTAGCGACAAACGGCATTCCCCGGGACTGGCATGGTATAAGAAGTGCACTTATTAACAGCTTTTCGGATCACAGGGATGAGTCCGCCCTATATACAGATATGTCTATGCTATCCCAAGGTTCTGATACTCCTCAAATTTTCTACGAACGCGTTCAAAGTTTACTGTCTATTATAATCACGTACATAGAGCTACATGAAACGTTAGAGACTACAATACAAGCAAAGCGTGACCTCTATAAAAAATTGGCCCTTCAAACCTACACTAGAGGCCTAGCTGAGCCTCTTGGCTCACGTGTAAGATGCATGCGACCTGAAACCTTGCAAAAAGCTTTAGAGTTCGCCCAAGAGGAACTTAACGTGCTTTATCTCCAAAATAAAGTCGGAAACTCTCAAATTTCTAAAAGGCCAAATAGTAACAGCAATTTTAACGCTTTTAACGTGCCTCTCGAGCCTCCTAGGCAATTTAATTTTGCTATGCCAGGCACACGCCAATTTAAGCCGTTTAATTATCAACCGAATTACCAGCCTCAACAATTTAATCAAAGCTTTAGGCCTACTAATTTACCACAATCGCATAACTATAATAACCAACAAGGACCTTCAAGGACGCAACAAATGATGCGAGCCTTGCCGCGATCAAATTGGTCTACAGGCTTTAGAATTCCACCCCGTGGTCCTACACCGGCCTATCAAAATTATCCTAGGCCTATGAGTGGAGTGAGTCATCCCGTGGCCCGCGTATTACCACCTATTCCCCAAAACACGCGTCAGCAAATTAATATTAATGATTGCAACCCTGACAATACCTACTACTATTCGTATACTGACCTTGATGACAACCAACAATACTCGTACACATACTCTGAAGACTCAGAAAACTATTTTACACAGGAAGAAATCCCTGACAGCAACTGTAATGACCAGGATTTTACCAAAGTCCAGCAGGACGACCACCCAGAATAGAGTTGCACCTCCAAAATAAAAGACAATTACCTTTTATACAAATTTCTAACCCACCTTTGAAACTCCTCGTAGATACTGGAGCAAACCAATCCTTCATAAGTCCTGAGGCCGTGGAAATTTTTTTTTCAAACTTTCCATTAGATTATGACCCCTTTGTAGTAACGAATATCCACGCAACTACTCAAAATGACTATTCCATCACTGTTCCATGTTTTTCAGAATTACGTGACCAAAAACCCATAAAACTTTTTATTTACAGGTTTCATGAATATTTTGATGGATTAATCGGTCTAGATCTTTTAGAGCAGTGGCAGTCTAAAATTGACCTTAGTACTCATATTCTAAAAAATGCTCGACCAAGGTATAATTAGACCCTCAACATCAGCCTGGAGCGCGCCTATATGGATTGTTCCGAAAAAAACAGACGCCTCCGGTAAAATCAAGTGGAGATTAGTCGTAGACTTCAGAAAGCTTAACGAAAAAACAGTAGACGAAATACCCCATTCCTAACCTGACAGACACACTAGACAAATTAGGTAAATGCCAGTATTTCAGTACCCTTGACCTTACAAGTGGATTTTACCAGGTGGAGATGCACCCTGATGATATCCACAAGACAGGATTTAGTGTAGCAGACGGCCAGGGACACTTCGAATTTACACGAATGCCAATGGGACTCAAAAATAGTCCATCTACTTTCCAACGCGTCATGGACAACGTCCTGCGGGGTTTACAAAACGTTATTTGTGTGGTCTACTTAGATGACATATTGGTCTTTTCCACATCCCTTCAGGAACATATGATAAATTTGCGCAAAGTATTCGATAGGCTCAGAGAATCAAATTTTAAAATTCAAATGGACAAGTCGGAATTTTTAAAACACGAGACTCCGTATCTAGGCCATATTATTACACCACAAGGCGTAAAGCCTAACCCCGATAAAATTTCGGCGATTTTGAAATATCCCATCCCTAAAACACCTAAACAAATAAAAGGCTTTCTTGGACTTTTGGGATATTACAGGCGATTTATCCCTGACTTCGCCCGTCTAACAAAACCCCTTACAACATGTCTTAAAAAAGGAGCAAAAATAGCGTTAACCCCTGACTATGTACAATGTTTCGAACATTGTAAGACCTTACTGACTAATGACCCCATATTACAGTACCCCGACCTCTCTAAGGATTTCATTTTGACCACAGACGCCTCTAATATAGCTCTAGGAGCAGTCTTATCCCAGGGTTCCGTAGGCTCTGACAGACCAGTGGCTTACGCATCCAGGACACTAAATGACAGCGAAATCAACTACTCCACCATCGAAAAAGAACTTCTCGCGATCGTCTGGGCTACAAAATATTTTAGACCCTACTTATTTGGCCGCAAATTCAAAATTGTAACCGATCACAAACCATTGCAGTGGCTTTTAAACCTAAGAGAACCAAATTCTCGCCTAACGCGCTGGCGTCTTAAATTAGCAGAGTATGATTTCACTATCATTTATAAAAAAGGTAAAATGAACACAAACGCAGACGCATTGTCTCGCGTCGAAATTCATAACGAAGAACTAGACTCCGTTATGGTTAACGTCAGTGACTCTTCATCTACAGTGACCGCTCCCGACGACAGAGCTATCATCAGCCAATCTTCAACTGACACTGCACCGAGTCTGAGACCGCTGAGCAGCCCTTCACCCCTAAACTTCCCCCACCAAAATGACTTACCTGTCCTAGATCTAGTAGACGGCGACCTACCTAGTCAAATAGATAAATTACTTGTTCAGGAAGACTATCTAACTTTCATGGAAAATCTGGAAACCAGTACAGCTCACACCAGTGTAGAACACCCAATCCTCGATATACCTATAACAGAAGATCCATTAAACAAATTTAAAAGGCAACTAATAATAAGAGTGAATGTTAACCCTTGTAGTGCAAAACCAAAAACCACCATTCCATTCGAAACGTTTAGAAAAACAACTATTCAAATTTCAGAAAGTAACCTCGAAGAAGATGTACTATCTATCGTTAAAAATCACATTGATCCAAAAATACGAACAGCTATTTTAATACAACCACTCAGTAAAATGTACGAAATTGTACCAATTCTACAAAGAACTTACAAAAATGCCTCCATGAATTTATTGCTTGTAAAACATGAAATCCAAGATATTAACGATTACCTTAACCAACAGGATATAATATTAAAATATCATGAAGGAAAAACTAACCACCGAGGCATTAATGAAACTTACCTTGCGCTATCTCAGCGATATTTTTGGCCCAAACTAAAAGATAGTATAACTAAATTCATAAACGGGTGCGACATAATTATGTTATCGTTCTAAATATGATCGAGACCCCGTTCGACCAAAGTTCCAAATTGTACCCCCTCCGTCAAAACCGTTTCAAATAGCACACGCAGATGTTTTAACTATAGAACAAGAAAAATATCTAACAATAATCGACTCGTTTTCAAAATATGCACAGGCTTATAGACTTTCGGATTGCACGGCTCCGAATATCGTTAAAGCTCTTTTAACCTTTTCTACTCATCACGGATTCCCTATGTATTTAGTAACAGACCAAGGCACAGAATTTACAAATCAAGTCGTCAGCGAATTCCTTAAATTACATAAAATACAACATCATAAAACAGCTGCTCATGCCCCAAACGAAAACGGTATGATAGAACGTTTCCATAGCACCATCCTAGAACACATCCGACTTTTAAAACTGCAACACAGAAATGAACCTTCACAAAATCTAATGTCTTACGCAATTATAGCCTATAATAGTTCAATCCACAGTTTAACTAAATGCAGACCGTTCGACCTTCTTTCAGGACATTTTGACCCACGAAACCCGACTGACTTAGATTTATCGGAACGACTATATCAACAATACCTACAAGAACATCGGAGTAAAATGGAAACGGTCTACAATATAATACATGACGCATCATTTGCAGAACGCGATGCGATAATGGAGCGCCGTAACCTTGACCGCGAAGTAATACCACAGTACAACCAGGAACAGAGGGTTTACATTAAAAATCCCGGTGCTACACGACAAAAAACAGCAGCTCGTTATACACAAGACAAAGTAGTATCCAATTTACCTATTCATATTTACACGTCTAGGAAACGAGGCCCAATAGGCAAGGCGAAAGATTTTGAAATCCTCTTCCGTAATGCAGATAACCATCTACTGTTTACAACAAAACCTTTATTTCTGATTAAATTCGTAATAAATTTAAGATTTTGGAAATTGAAAGCCATTTTTATAATCATTTTTAAATATTGCGCGAAAACAGCTCGCCGTGTCATGGCGTCGTATGTGACGTCATACTTACGTAAACGTGAAATTTGTTGGGTGTCGTTATTGATGTATTTTTGCACTGAGGCACTGCACACCACTTATAAACTTAAGAATTCATTTTTAACACAAAAAATACGCAGTGTTTGTTAACTTTGCTGTCTAGCTGCGCGTAAACAAATTTCATGTTTACGTAAGTATGACGTCACATACGCCGCCGTGACACGGCGAGCTGTTTTCGCGCAATATTTAAAAATGATTATAAAAATGGCTTTCAATTTCCAAAATCTTAAATTTATTACGAATTTAATCCGAAATAAAGGTTTTGTTGTAAACAGTAGATGGTTATCTGCATTACGGAAGAGGATTTCAAAATCTTTCGCCTTGCCTATTGCAAAAACTCGACTAAAACGGACTAAGAAAACTAACGACGTGACATTGTTACAGGACCCTAATAACTGCAGTGAACCTAGACCGAGTACAAGCCGGAATGCTGACGCTAGACACGATCCGACTTGACGACTTATCAAATGGTCCCGGAAACCTTCCTTTTAAACTTGGTCCCACTAAAATAATATCTCATGACCACACATTCCTTCAGGAAATTGACCTAGAAAAGACCCAACTACAGATTGACTTATTGATGACTCAATTAAATGACATTGCTAACCAATTGCCTAATCAAAATTTTATTCTATTCAAATATCAGTTACTTCATCTATTTGGTAAACTTAACAAAACATCATTGCAATTACAGACTTTCGAGCCGAAGCGCGTTAAAAGAGGCCTTTTCAACCCATTAGGAACTTTTATTAAAAGCATTTCAGGGAACCTAGATAACGAGGACGCCCTGAGATTCGAAAGTGCCATTAAAATTTTACAGGAAAATGACCATTAACTATCTCTCTCTATGAATAGGCATATTAGTCTGTATAAGCAAATGACTATCCAACAGACTCAAATTTTAGATAATATTACAGCTAACCAAAAGAAACTAGAGAAAACCATCTCTATAATAAACAACGCATCCATTACGGATAGAAATCAAATATATCATCTTACTCAGCTTTCTCAATTATTTAGTATAGTAACTGAGAACATTCAGGATCTTTTATCCGAAACAAGTAGGTTAGAAAACATATTAGCTTTTAGTCGCACAAATGTAATGCACCACTCTATTTTAAGTATTAACGATTTAAATAATATGTTACGCCAACTGAAAAACATTTACAGCAAAAGTGCTCTATTAAATTTAGATATTAGGTACTATTACGATCTAATTACGTTAGGGTCGTATTATATTGACAAAAAAATAGTTATTGTTCTTAAGTTCCCAATCATGTCCCAAGATACCTATGACTTATATAGACTCTGTCCCGTCCCAAATAGAAACTCGAATATTATCCTTCCTCCATTCCCATATATGGCATCCAACTCCCAGGAATTCGCGTACTTGGAGGCTGAATGCCCGAAGATTGACACCTGGCACATTTGCAAACAGCAGCTCAGCCACCAAACCCGTACCAAAAAGGATTGCATCTTCAACCTCATCTACAATCAAGACGCGACAGAATGCCATCCCACTTCTATTTCACTGCAAAAAGAAGCACTCTTGGAACTAGATAGCCAGCATTATATCTTATCACTTCCCAATAAAATTAAAGTACAATTAACATGCGCACAAGAACAACATCAATTCTTGGAAGGCAGCTACTTAGCCACTATTCCCCGAAATTGCAGCATAATAACGCCCGAATTCACAATCGTCAACTTAGATGACAAATCCCAAGGACAACCTGTCGAAATCATGACGATCCCACGTTCAGAGCCGATGTCAGCAGAATTCGAGAAACAATTTCCACACTACAATCTGACAACTATTGATTTAAATAAATTACACAATATTCAACATCAAGTACTTATGGACTTACCTGGAAAAATCGAAACAATGGACTTATCAAGTATTTATCACACTACTATACCTGCATACATCATCCTGTTATTAAGTACAGCTGCACTGGTTATTCTCGCATACTACCTTAAACGCCTGCGTAAGCGAGTCGTTGTAACTCCGAATCAAGACATCGAATTAACTTCGGCAGTTTCATCAGCATCAATTGAAGATAGAAAAGCCGCAACATTTGCTCTCCATCTTCGCAAATAGTTGCTCGTCTAAGAGGGGAGGTGTTACGAGGGCAAGCCTCTTACGTCATACGGCTACGTCACCTGTTTTCCCATTATTCATCGGCCCGATTGAGCAATCCCAAACACCAGAAAAGCTGAATGGACATTTTCATCGACATGGGTGATCTCAAGGAACCCTCCGTGCCTTTTTGCTCCAACCGGGGAAGCATCTGGACGTCTGATCATCGTGATCAATTAGTTATAAAACACTTTATGTAATTCTTATTAATTACTTATTAATTAAACTTATAATTAATTAAATTTGTACTTTTTAAAAATCCTACCCGACGGCTCAATTCCGTAATTAGCCATCGAAATGAGAAAAACAATCACCGATGTGAACAATTTACGCACCGGAATTAATAAAATTCAGCGAAATGATATTTTTTATCATTTCGGTGAATTTTGTTTCATTTCGGTGGTCAATCTAGGCCACCGAATCAACCGAAATGAAAACACCGATATTAAAATCAACGACAAAATTTAACATAACAACAAAAGTTCTAAAGTCACAACGTTATTAATACCACACTTATAAACGTAGTTTGGGAAGGATACCAATAAATATTTCATACATTTTATGGGGAATTGGATGACAATATATTCCAACCTGCGGAAATGAAAAATAAAATGTCCCATGTCACCGAAACCAACTTCTTATTTTTTTGGCGGGAACACGGAGCAAGCGGCGCACGTCTATTTACTTTAAGCATTGAAGCGGCACTGGTATGTAGCGTTTTAGCGCGGGGGCAAGGAGCTAGAGTTGTCCCACGCAAAAATATTCTCGACAAACAAAAATTCACCGATATGAAAAGTCTTATTTGACCACATGCATTTTAACTTATAAGTCATTTAATTAAATAGATTAAATTATGAAAATATTATGTGATAGTACTATAACTATTCACGATTTAAATGAAATAAGCAATCATACTAAATAACCAAAAGTTTTTAAACTATATAAGGGAAATTAAACAGAAAAATTGATTTGACCGCGCAACCGAAATGAAAAATATGGTGCTTTATCATTTTTTATTCCGAATTTAACGTAGTCCTAATCTATTATTACATTACATATAATAAGACTGTAAAAGATCGATTTCTGTACATTGAAGATTTTTATGAAAAATTGTTACAGGGGGCCTTAATTACCGTAATAGAAGCCAAAACAACAATTTTTAAAATTTTTGTCTGTCTGTCTGTCTGTCTGTCTGTCTGTCTGTTTGTCCGGGCTAATCTCAGAATCTACTGGACCGATTTTGACGGGACTTTTTTTATTTGACTCAGTATCACCTGGAGAGTAAACTGGGATATAAATAATCACGCCGATGAACTTAGGGGGCAGGCAGAAAATCTATATATATAAAAGAAAGTCGTGTTTGTTACAACACTTATAACTCGAGAACGGCTGAACCGATTTGGCTGAAAGTTAGTGGGGAGGTAGCTTAGAATCAGGAAAAGCATATAAGTAGGATACTTTTTGTCCCGCTAGACGGGGCCGGGGCTGGGGTAGCACGGGACCGGGACGAAACGGTGGGGAGGTAGCTTAGTACCAGGAGAAGGACATAAGATACTGCATATAGGATACTTTTTGTCTCGCTAGACGGGGCTGGGGCTGGGGTAGCACGGGACCGGGACGAAACGGTGGGGAGGTAGCTTAGTACCAGGAGAAGGACATAGGATACTTTTTATCCCGTTCGATGGGGCCGGGGCTAAGGCGGGACGGGGCCGAGGCGAAACAATTTAAAATAAATGTAAAAAAAAAATTAAAATAAATGTAAATAAATTTAATATTTGGTACTTTATGGTACTTGCCAAAGTATAACAAAACAGTGCCATGAACAAATTTATATTTAGATCCATTTTTTCCACACAACAAAGTAAAATGTTAGTAAAGTAGTAGTTTTTTTTGTGGCAAAGTAGTAGTTAAAAGTAAAGTAACCATATTATCCTATCAAACAAAGGAATTCCTAATCGAAATACAAATTGTGAACGTCCAAATAATCGGTATGGTCATAATAATTGATCACCTTTGATGTACCTACTACTTGCTTCTTATTGTTGTAATATGGCCAATTTTAATGATAAGTGAGTACTAAAATGTGCTATATAAATACTTTATATCTTGCGTACTTATAAGTACTTATACTTAAGTATCTTATTTGTAAAATCATAAGCCTATAAATTAAAAATTCTATCCAAAGTCACTATTCCACGCGGACGAAGTCGCAGGCACAGCTAGTCAAAAAATATTTATGGTCTCGTATACGAGATAACGCCTTCTATAAATAAAAAAATAAATAAGCCTCATTGTATCACTCTGCACTGCCGATTTCACTCATGCCGCGTAAAATTTGCTGTTGGGAAATTCACCCTATTATTCCATTTAACTTTGGTTTTAATTATACCTAACGGCTTAACACAACTACCGTCATGAAATTTAAAAATTAAATCATTTGTCTCGATCGGAATATACTTGAAAAATTTATCATAAGTATGTTTACTGATACATGAAACAGAGGACCCGGTATCTACTTCCATTTTTAAAACGGTATTCTCAATAACAAGGTTCAAGCTTACCGGTTTGTAACTGCTTAAACTTAATTGGTGTAACTTCTCCTCTATTTCATCTTCAGAACAGGAATCTTCCGCCGATTCTTCATTCTGGCACTTGACATGATTCACTCGTTTTCGATCCGGGCTAAAACTCCCGGCCGTATTAGGACATACCCTCCGGAGATGACCCATCTTCTTACATTTGCTACAAATAAATTTCCTGTGGCGACATTCCCCACTGCTGTGGCCGTTGTGACCGCACACCGTGCACCTGACGCGCGCGTAGCCCGCGCTCCCGCCTCGCCCTTACTGCATGCACGGCGCCCGCGTTGCCCGTAGCCCCCGATATCGAGCCATCCACTACTGCCGCGTTTCGTTCCGCCGCTTCCAATGCACCCGCCAACTTAACTGCACTCGAATAGGTTAATGTATCTTCCGCAAACAGTCTCTGCCGTATTACATCACTGCCTACCCCACACACTATTTGATCACGCAAATTGTCTTCTAAATTCGATCCAAAATCGCACGTTTTAGCCAATTTCTTCAACTCCGAGATGTAATTTGCAATCGACTCGCCTTCTCTTTGCCGACGTTGCCTAAACCGGTACCGTTCCGCCATGACAGACGGTTTCGGTTGCAGATGATCTTGCATTATCTTGACCGCCGCTTCTTAAGTCAGCTCTGCCGGTTTCTTGGGGCTCGCCAAACTACTCAATACCTCGTATGCTTCATCGCCGATGGCCGTTATGAGTGTAGGTAACTGCAAGTGTCATGATTTTTAATTAAAAATGTAATATTTGTCATATTTTTGAATAGTAGTAGTTATTTTTATTTAATATTGGCAACACTGCTCAGCCCCGCCAGGCGTAGTGGGGTTGAGTGGTGGGGGCCGAATCAACGGAGCGATGGAAGCGGGATGCTCTGGCAGTTCTCGTCCGATCATCGCGAAGTGAAGTGTTGTCCGTTATTTAGCGAAGCACTGACCTTACTTGTAGCGAAAATGATTATTGTGAAATTATTGAATAAAGGTTTGTTATTACTACGACTGGAGTTTTCTTGAAACTTCAGAAGCGGGATAAACCAAGGTATGTACGCTCACATCTTTTGAAACGTTAAAATGAAGGAAGTTTTCAAGCAGTTATTTTAAAGCGATATTTTCATGAATTATAAGAAAATGATTTGAGTATCGAGTCAAATGAAGACTGATTTCATACGATGCCGAATTGGCGAACGAGGTGTCTATTTTATGCATGTGGTCGAGGCGACTCTTCGACCATGCATTTGTAACACCTCTTACGCTCATTATACGTGGTCGAGGCTACTCTTCGATCGTATATAAGTTTGGCTCGTTTGAACATTGAGAAACAGTGAGACACGCAGAAAAATAATTACTATTTTACCTTGATTTTAATAAATAACTATATGATGTTATATCTTACAATCTTTATCGATATTTTAAGAAAGATCCACTCTAAATACAAATGGATTATCAAATGGATGAGTAAACTATTTTTGTTTACTCGATTACTATAAGTGAACCGTGTGGGTTCGCTGGAAAAGTAAACTATGTTTGTTTATTAAATATGAAATGAAAGTAAATGTGAAATAAAATGAAATTTGAAATTTATTTGCGTGAGAAAACTGTCACATTTTTGGTGGGATTCAGATACAGTTAAGTTCTTTTCTTTTACAAACTATTCAAAAATAGCATGCAAATAATACGGTAGATTCACAATAAATAAAGTAGCAGAATATCACTTTTCATTCCTAGATCACTGTAAATGAACCATGTAGGTTCGCTGGATGATTAAACTTTGTATGTGTAGTGTATGTGAAAAAGAGAAGGAAGTATTCTGTCGTCTCCTGCGCACACTGGTTCCCCGACGACGCCGGGGCGGGGTGGTAGTGGGGATAGTTTACTCGCCACCACGGTAAAGGACGGACGTGTTAGTCAGTGTGACGTAAGGAGCCGATACCCGGGATGCCGGGATACTACATTTTGGCAACGAGGATGTAAGTACTGTGAATCATTGTATTTTTATTAAAAAAAAAGGGAGAAAACAATATGTATTTGATATTGGACTCATAATGCATTCACTACAATAATTGAAGTTACATCGGGCTTATCAAATTTGCTAACAGCTCATTAGTATCCTATTTTACGCAATGTTGAAGGAAAATACAATAAATATTTGGTAAATAGCTTTGTTTGTGTTGTTTACACGATTTTAAGTAAGCGTATCGTAGGCACAGTGGGTGTGAGGTTACCAAATAATGTTTTCCTAAAAGTTAACGTTAGGGGAATTCATTTGTGATAATAAAACCTTACGTACAGATATTATGTGAATACCCATGAAGTCCATGTGTACCTCCTATGTGAAACGTAGGTGTATGAAAAGGCTATGCAGCAAAACATAATGGTTAATGAAGCGGGGTACGTGATGTATTGTATTACCTATATAGGTATTTGATATTTATGCATTTCAATGGTTGTTTAAACGTAAAGTTTTTAAACGTAACATTATGACGAACGAGAAAATGTGGTGTTTCGGAAATAATTAAGTTATAGCATTAATAATTGATAATATCTATTCGTATGTTATTGCGATTAATTGATGTGACTTTCGTCAGTTTTTGAGCAATTCATTTGTTAAGTACACAAACCAGAATTATAGACAGTTACATAATATAGGGTCCAGGTATGCTAGCACTGTCAATCCAAAACATGTTTACATAGCATGATGAAGTATATCTAATATAGGATAGGATAAAACATAATACAGAGGTAATCAAAATATTTTGATTATATTAGCGAAATTGGAAAATGATGTACAGAGAGTGTATACAACTTAAATTTTATCTCTTTACATGCAGATACAGATAATTATAGATGATAGTAATAATAAATAGATGCAGTAATAAATTCTTAAGATACTTTTCACTTATATAAGACTAACTGTAAATTTTATGAAGGCCAGTCTTTCTTTTATGCAATGATGAGCTGAATATAACATTTGATTGTATTCCATTTAAAAATACAATTAATAACTATTAACAATAACTGTAAGGAAGGATTTGAAGTAAAGGTCTAATTTATAATACCAACCCACTTGTCTTATTGATAGGGTGTGAATTTGAAATGGTTTCAAATTCACACACAATACAGAAAAAGTTTATTCTTGGTAAGAAATTACTTTATTAGGCCAATAAATGGGAGTTTAGCTCTTAACAGAAGGTATTTATTTGCAATAAAATTAAACATTATCTAAAATGTACATGCGTGCAATTGGGGCGATACGCGACTGGGTACACAAATTTAAATAAAACAAGGTTATTAGATATAATAGTAGTCTTTTGATAAATGGTGTTAATTTAACGAAATGACTTTGAAGGTGGCGATATTGATATTAAAGACGATGATGTTGACGTTGACGATGATGTAGATGATGACGATGGTGAAGATGATGACGATGACGATGACACTGACCATGACGATGACGATGATGATGATGTTGATGATGATGTAGATGATGACGATGATGATGTTGATGTTGATGATGATGAAGATGATGATGATGTAAATGATGACGATGTAAATGATGACGATGATAACGATGACACTGACAATGACGATGACGATGACAATGACGATGATGATGTTGATGATGATGAAGATGATGATGATGCTGTTGATGATGATGAAGATGATGGAGATGATGAAGATGACGATGAAGATGATGATGATGATGTTGGTAATGAGGATGATGTTGATGATGATGAAGATGATGATGATCATGACTATGACGATGAAGAAGATGACACTGACAATGACAATGACGATGACGATAACGATGATGATGATGATGTTGATGATGATGAAGATGATGATGATGTTGATAATGAGGATGATGTTGATGATGATGAAGATGAAGATGATGAAGATGACGATGAAGATGATGATGATAATGATGACGATGATGATGATGAAGATGACGATGATGATGATGACAGTGACGATAGTGATGATAATGACGATGACTATGACGATGAAGACGATGACACTGACAATGACGATGACGATGACGATGACGATGATGATGATGATGTTGATGATGATGAAGATGATGATGATGTTGATAATGAGGATGATGTTGATGATGATGAAGATGAAGATGATGTAGATGATGAAGATGACGATGAAGATGATGATGATAATGATGACGATGATGATGATGAAGATGACGATGATGATGATGACAATGACGATAGTGATGATAATGACGATGACTATGACGATGAAGACGATGACACTGATAATACCGATGATGATGACGTTGATGTTGATGATGATGAAGACGACGATGATGTTGATGATGAAGAAGATGACAATGATGATAATGATGATGAAAACGACGACGATTATGATGATTATGAAGATGTCGATGAAGATGATGATGATGATAATGATGATCATGATGAGCAAGATGATGATGATGACGATGATAATAATACGACGATGAAGAAGATGAAAATAAAGACAATAATGATGATTAGGTAGGCTTTTAGTTTGAAATGACGATAGTTGATAGTGGTGAAAATGAATAACATGGAAATGGTCATTGAATGAATGGTGTGGTTGGGTTACGAGCGAACAACTTTTGTTGATAGCTTCTCTTAGAAAAATTTGAATGCAATGGTGAAGTTGGTTCGGTATTACTGACGTGGGAAAATAGAAGTGAAATTTTACCTAAAAGCAGCGGCGAACCTAAAACAAAGCAGTCAAAACGGGCAAGTTTATTGAATTGTGGTGGACTACAACTTAAAGATGGTCAAATAGATGTATCCAAAATAGCCATAAACAAAATGGATGAATACTTTGCCTCCAGCAAAGCAAGACATATAAAAGACACGAATGAAAAGGTATAAAACGAGGCGAAAATAAGAAAATTAAAAAAAAATAAGACTTCGGCAGCAAGCTTCTAAATGCAAATTCATAGACTTAAAATATCAACTCACGGAGAAGTACAATTCTAAAAAGCTACGACATAAAACATTTGGAAGTCAGGAGACGACATGACTTTAAATAAAATCATTATAGATGCTAACACTTTGGAAATTGTGATAAGACAATTAAAAAATTAGCAATAAAGGAAATATACAAGTTGTAAAAAAAAACCCTGTTATAAGAAAAGGTGTCTAAAATGTGAGAAAATATTTCACTTTAAAGCAGTCATTTGAAGAGGAACACGAATGCGAATTTATGTATAAATCAGAATTACCAATAAAAAGGTGAAAACAAACGAATATGGAACTGAGAAACATTGAAGAAACAACAAGTACTAACAAATCAGAGGAAGAAAATTCACTATGCGTTTAATGCTGGGGACGATGATATGGTGAAATGTACAGTAGGAGGAATAAAAGTAAAAAAAGGTGATCTATTTCGGGTGTAAACTTAATTAGTGACAACGTGGTGAAAATACATAATACAGGTTTTAAACAAACAAAGCAATCAGATAGGATCTTTCTGGCATATGAGAGTACTATCCATTTACGGGGTTCGATTCCTCGTCTGGCACAGAGTCAGGGTAACATTTTTCAAGTGCAATTTATACTTTCCATTTGATAACACAAGGATTCTTTGGTGCTAAAATTCAGTTTTCAAATTATAAGGATAAAAATGCAATATTCTACGTAATTAGAGGAGGGAAACTAGGAAACATTTTCGATGTTCGAGGGCATATAGAACTGTAACTTGGATGACAATGTAAAAAAAAAGATAGAAACGATAGAAGGTAGAAGAGGAAAAATGTTAGAGCACCTGATTCGTCACAATCATTTGATCAAAATCTTAATAGAGGGAAGAACACTTTGTACATTTAATTTGTGCAATAAAGTCTTGAAATAAAAAATAAATAAGAATAGAAAGATAGAAGGAAGCGAGGAAGAAGAATTATAAGCTATGTGGGGCAAATGAAGCTAACGTTTAACGTCGTATCGTATCAGGAAGTCGAGAAAATGGTAGAAACTCGGAAAATAAGCTCCGCTGACAACAGCCAAGTTCTAGAGTTTGATGATGATGATAATAAAAACATATTGATAAGTCAAGCCTGTATCACAGAAAAAGTCGACGCAAAAAAAAAAAATAGAAGAACTTTTGGAGTGATAGGACATAATATTTGAAAAGTAGAGGGGGTAAGAATAGATCATTCCAATTGATGAGAATGATGTTTGCATTTGCGTGCTACAAAACGTGAAAATTACCATTTGCCTCCAATAGACCAACCATATTCATACCTTGTTTGAGCTATTATAATTTATAATCTACATTACAACCTCAGGTTCTTTAGGAGTGGTAAAAAAAGGATGTTAACTGTACTGTACTTTCAGAATTTCTATGAAAAGTAATATTTGTATGTTTATTTACGCAAAAATGTAAAATAAAGTTATGCTTAAATTTCACAATTTAGAATTTAAAAGGTCGTTATTTCTCTCATAAGGTAATGTACAAAAAATAATAAGAAACATAAGTAGTAGACTAACCGATTTATGATTTGGTTGTTTCAAAAGTTTTAATGACGAAGGGTATTAAAAAGAAGTTAATTATTCAAAAATATCATAATGTATGAATTACTTTAACAACCAAAAACATTGTTAATTTTTAAAAGAGGCATTGACAATTATAGTGAACTAGCTTTTGCCAGCGACTTCGTCCGCGTGGAATAGTGACTTTTTTCTCCCGTTTTTTACACATTTACCACTATATCTTTTCTCCTATTGGTCGTAGCGTGATGTTATATAGCCTATAGCCTTCTTCGATAACTGGACTATCCAACACAAAAAGAATTATTCAATTCGAACCAGTAGTTTCGGAGATTAGCGCGTTCAAACAAACAAACAAACAAACAAACAAACAAACAAACTCTTCAGCTTTATAATATTAGTATAGATTATGTTTCTTGCATAGTTTCTTTCCAGCACTAGCCCAGTTGCTCGAAGCTGTGGTAGGGTCTGAAGTGAGTGTATATGAAGAGATAAATATTTTTATTGATTTAATTTATATTACTGAATAATTAGGACGTTGAAGTATTTAGTAAACTAGACGTCATATGGTATGCTTTTCATCAGCTTGAACTTAACCCGGACCCGGACTAAAGGCACATGATAACATTCATTTTTGCGAAAGGTTTTTAATATCGCAAAAACCTATACGATAATAGCGGATTTGCTAATCTATAAGAGATTAATATGTTATGTAGAAAAGTGGATACCAAATGAGGCTACAAAGACCGAACTTTGAAGAAACTGCTTCGTTTGAAGAATGACAACAAAATTGGATATCAGATAGTTATGCTAGGAAGGGCAGCAGACAGCTTTTAACTCATTAAAAACTGCTCTCGTTGATGTATTGCATTCAGCAAAAAAAAGCTTTATAATATAAGGGAGGATGGAAGAAGGATAAAATATATATATATATATATATATCAACATGTCAATACCAATATCAATATGTATATGTATAAACTGATGATTTCATAAATGATTTAATCGAGATATAAAATAAATAGTTTTATTTAAATTAAAACAAGGGAGGGATGTAGTGTATGTGAAAAAGAGAAGGAAGTATTCTGTCGTCTCCTGCGCACACTGGTTCCCCGACGACGCCGGGGCGGGCTGGTAGTGGGGATAGTTTACTCGCCACCACGGTAAAGGACGGACGTGTTAGTCAGTGTGACGTAAAGAGCCGATACCCGGGATGCCGGGATACTACAGTATGTTTGCAGAATTATTATGAGTGAACCATGTAGGTTCGCTGGATGACTAAACTTTGTATGTTTGCAGGATTATTATGAGTGAACCATGTAGGTTCGCTGGATGATTAAACTTTGTATGTTTGCAGGATTATTATGAGTGAACCATGTTGGGTCACTGAATTGTAACTACATTGTACTAAATGGTAACAGTCTGGTCTTGATGGACTCCACTGTATTTTTGGGCATTGCACTTGACTCAGGATTACAGTGGAGACCTCATATTGAAGCCCTAGCTGTGGGGCTGGGCTCAGCTGCCTTTGCAGTTGGAAGGATTGGATACCTGACTGAAAGAAAGAAAGAAAGAAAGAAAGAAACATTTATTTGACACACAACAATACTACATGATAAAAATTATAATATAAAAAAAACAACATGATTGTGTATCAAAAAGGCTCCCGCTCAGCACTAGTCGTGATAACCATGTTTATCACGTGTATGTTTATCACGACGCTGATTTTCAGCGGGAGCCTCGATACTGGGACGCAGTACAGCGGCGGCTATACATAAAAAAAGAAATAACAAAAACTACACTGGTACTATTTTATTCTGTGCTGTCGTGGCGACACGCAATCCGCGGAATCTAGAAACCGCAAAAAAAAAAAAAGGATACAACTGTGTGATGACATTGACATATAGATAGACTAGCTTTTGCCCGCGACTTCGTTCGCGTGGACTTCAGGTTCGTCCCGTCTAGTAGCGCAAAAAATGTGTTTTTTTACGACCTCACATTAGAAACCTCAAAAATTGTAGCCTATATGTTATTCTGATGTATAAGCTATATTGTGGTAAAGTTTCATTCAAATCCATTCAGTAGTTTTTACGTGAAAGAGTAACAAACATCCATACATCCATACAAACTTTCGCCTTTATAATAGTATAGATAGATAGATAATACTCTTACTAATCTGTGGATAAAATGAAGTGGAAAAATAACAATTTTAGATTGCCCTCCTTTACAATTAATAATTTCGAGGAAAAGTGTTAAATCTACCAGCATACATGACGTGGCATGCATGCATGCATGCTGCCACGCCCCTAACTAAAAAGTGAGTGCAGAATGATCTACTTATGGAAATGCAAAATTACTGGATTGTACAGGCTAACCTACTCAGAACGAAGCGCAAACCCTGAATGTAAGTACATAATACTACATAAACACACACTTGAATAGTACACATAAGGATTTCTATCAAGCTACTATTATACTTTAGTTTATTATGCTTTTTACCTCCAGAGCGCGAGTCGGCGAGACTCATGGGAAGGTGATGCAACAAGTCTGTAAGAATTAGTTCGCTAGCCATAAAACCAGTTCCGACACGACACAACGAGCAGCCTCCTTGCACGACGCGCAAGTCATATTGGTGAGTGTACTCAGTTGTTTGCCTTCTGTGATATTAAGATATATTCCTTGAGATGTGATTTTAATGTGTTTTTTACTGACTGATGTTGAAACGGCGAGGCTTGTATGTTTTGGTTGCTTCCACAGTATTGTGTCTTGCGGTCTTCTCTTGTGGGATTCTGCTACGGACATTGAAACCATATTTGTTTTGCGGAAAGGAGCCATTCATGCTATTTATGGACTTGGTCCTCGTGACTCCCTGAGAGAGGTCTTTGGGAGGATCAACATGTTAACTGTGGCTTCTAAATACATTTTTGATAGTGTAATGTACGTCCGTAAAAATTTGGATGATTTCATGAAGAGGGGCGACATTCGCCCATATAGCACGGGAAGTGAGCGCAAGCTTGTCGTTCCTAACTTCAGGTTGGTTAGGGCTAGTGATTCGTTTATGGGAAATTGTATGGAATTCTTTAATAATGTGCCACGCAGTCTTGTCGAGTTGCCGGTTGATGAATTTAAGAAGCACGTTGGAAGCGCGCTTATGTCTGAGGGCTATTGTGGGGTTCGGGACTATCTGGGCGACGCGAATGTGTGGTCCGTCCGGCCTGCACCGACTGATGTACTTGCCTTTGGTGGTTTCGATTTTACGGCGGCTGGTGGTGGCTGGGTTTGTTCCGGCGTTTCTTCTCGGCACTTGCCTAGTTGTCTGTGTTCTGTCTCGAAGCGCTGGTGGGGCCCAAAAGATAAGGAGACATGTTTCGGCCCTTTCAGGGCACATTTTTTTTTATTTTTTTTTCACTGTATATTTTGACGTTCATAAGTGTCATTTCATGACCTAAATTGAAATAAAGATTTTGAATTTGAATTTTGAATTGAATTTGAATAATTAAACTTTGTATGGTTGCAGGATTATTATGTAGGTTTGCTGGATGACTAAACTATGTATGTTTACTGGATTACTATGAGTGAACTTGGAGGTTCGCTGGATGAGTAAACTATGTATGTTTACTGGATAACTATGAGTGAACTTGGAGGTTCGCTGGATGAGTAAACTATGTTTGTTTACTGGATTACTATGAGTGAACTTGGAGGTTCGCTGGATGAGTAAACTATGTTTGTTTACTGGATAACTATGAGTGAACTTGGAGGTTCGCTGGATGAGTAAACTATGTTTGTTTACTGGATTACTATGAGTGAACTTGGAGGTTCGCTGGATGAGTAACTATGTTTGTTTACTGGATAACTATGAGTGAACTTGGAGGTTCGCTGGATGAGTAAACTATGTATGTTTACTGGATTACTATGAGTGAGCTATGGAGATTCGCTGGATCAGAAAATAGTTTATTTATATTTATTAATTATGGAAACACAAACGAAATAAATATTAAGTCGAAATATACGAGTAAGTTACATTGGTATAATATCACGTTAAGTTTGCATTCCGATAATAGCTAAACGCACCCTTTTTATTTGGTAGTTGTTTACAAGAAAACCAAAATACTAACATATGCTGTAACTATGCAAGTTTAATGAGAAATACGGATTAAATAAATTATATAGTGTTACTATCGAACTAGTTAAGCTTAAAGTTACATAATATTATTTAGAAAAGAATTGAATATCCAAAAATGAAATGAACAGCAAAGGTCACACACAATCACTTTTTGGGAAACTTGAACTTGACCTGATGATCCCTTATAGGTTGACAACACTATATTTATTGAAATGATTAATAATGTTCGCTGGATTTTACAATGATTTAGTCAACTATTATGGTCACTAGACTACACATTAATATATATACAAAATATATTGCTGATTTACTAAGTTTGGAATTACCCATGATTTGAGTTTATTTTTCATTAGTAACCGTCTTAAGAAGTTTTAACAATTGATACAGTTCATAGTCAACGAAGTCAATGAAGTTCGTTCAATTCAGCTGTTTGTATACTGTATCGATGTTTTTACTGTTTTCGATGAATGTATGATAATACTAAACAGACGCGAAAAATCTAAATACAATGACTGTAAATTAAAACAAATTCAAAAATACAACAAACTGTCATCTTCAACTTTAGTAAAACGGAACGCAACAAATGTCACTTTACCAACCATAGAGAACAGAAACCGGGCAGTTGTCAATCTATCAAAACAAACTTTGGATGAAAACACCGTTGCAATTCTAAATAAAGGCCTTAATTTTGCTGTTACGCCGCGTAAAATACCATTCGAGGAAATTATTTGTAGCGTGGAAGATTGCCTGGTTAAAAATAACGTAAAGAAAGAAGACGCGGAAGCATTGCGACAAGACATATCTTCTGTCCTACGTAATAGCAAAGTCCCGAAGTCAAATCTCTCTCGCGACCAATATCTAGCACTTAAAAACCTGAAAACGAGACCAGAACTAACAATCTTACGCGCGGACAAGGGAAATGCTACGGTGGTAATGGATACATCGGACTACAAACTTAAAATGTCGCAGTTGCTGTCGGACGAATCCACCTACAAACGCGTGAAAACCGATCAAACAACTAAAATATTAAAGAAAACTAGCGACTTAGTGAAAAAACACAGTGAAAGTTTAAGTCTAGATGTACAACAATTAGTACCTACGTGTGCAAAACCGCCTAAACTGTATGGGTTACCTAAAATTCATAAGACTGATATTCCTCTGCGGCCTATTGTAAGTCAAATAGATACTCCAACATACAGATTGGCTCAACATGTAGCTAAAACACTATCTAAGCTTCGTGGAGGAACAATGGCGCATGTGAAGGATTCCTACCAGTTCATCAGTGACATAAAACACCTACAATTGAAAGATGATGAGACAATGGTTAGTTTTGATGTACAGTCCCTATTTACAAGTTTACCTGTACAGGACTGCATTGAAATCACCAAAAGAAAGTTAGTTGAATTGGACATGCCGATTGAATATGCAGAACTATTGGAGCATTGCCTTACATCTGGCTATTTACTGTGGGACAACAACTTCTACGTTCAAGTTGATGGTGTTGCAATGGGCTCTCCAGTATCACCTGTTGTTGCTGATATCTTCATGGAAGATTTTGAAGCCAGAGCCCTTAACACATCACCTGTAACACCGAGGTTTTATAAACGGTACGTAGATGACACTTTTACAATTTTACCCACCAATAGTGTTTCTGCTTTTCTTAATCATCTTAACTCAATTCATCCAAAAATACAATTTACTGTGGAAATTGAAGCAGACAATAAACTAGCTTTCTTAGATATTTTACTTACTAGGAATCCAGATCATACGCTTACCCATACAGTCTTTAGAAAAGCGACCCATACTGATAAATATCTCAATGGTGCTTCTCACCATCATCCATCACAGTTAGCTACCGTGGGCAAAACTTTGTTTCAGAGAGCGAGGGGCATCTGTGACGACCGACACCTGGCTGCTGAGCTTCAGCATGTAAGGAAGGTACTCCGGGACAACCAGCTTCCAGTACCACGTCGTTGCAGACCCCGTGCCAAGCCCGTGACAGTTGAACGCCAACCTGCCGTACTACCATATATGAAGGGTGTCACTGACAAAATTGGGAACATCTTAAAGCGAGCTTCTATCAAAACCTACTTCAAGCCGCAAAGGAAGATTAACCAATTTTTACCACCGGTCAAGTGTCACATACCTCTTCAAGATGCAGGGGTGTACAAACTGGAATGTGACTGTGGCCTCTCCTACATCGGTCAAACAAAGCGTAGTATAGGCGTGCGGATTAAAGAACATATAGCTGACATGAAACATAGACGGTCAACGAAATCTGCAGTATGTGAACATGCCTTGGATAAACCTAACCACTTCATACGTTTTGACCAACCTAAGGTACTCGCGAAAGAACGGCGTTTTGTTCCTCGCATGCTACGTGAGGCCATAGAAATAAGAAAATACCCTAATTTTAATAGAGAAGATGGTTGGAAAGTTCCACCGGCATGGGATCCTATTCTTTTGAAGACACAACCAACATCTCATACTGCAAGATCTCAAGACACTGTAAGCTCTTTCTGCGTGGATAGGAACATCAATTAATATTAATGAGTGACGGTAGTTTAATTTAATTTTTCATAACTATGTAATGACAAATAACACCTTAGTCTGCCTGTGACCACGGATGCTGTAAAGCATTCGAAACGTCAGGCATAAAATAAAAATAAACGTTCGCGAAATCAATCCGTAAAATTGTTGTTTTATTGTAATGAGTATTCGCGTAAACTTCAGAACCAAATATGTTTGTATACTGTTTAAATCAAACACAGTAGGCATAGAGTGGGTAACTACTCAGAGGAATTTATTTGGATTTCAGGATGCCTCGTTAAGATGATGATTGGAAAACGCCGCGCTCAATATGACCAAGGAGGAGGCAACGGATGAGGAGGAGTCCTTCAACATCGTCTTCATCGAGTGAAGGAAGGAAAGAACAAGGAAGTCACGTAAGCAGTCTAGAAAAATGGGAGTCCGGTTCGGTGAAGGATCGGGAATAGGAGTAATACAAATATATCTAACGAAAATAGCGGTTTGACATGTTTTAACTGTGGCTGACATGGACATAGGTTTAAAAGTCTTTATTCTCATACGAAATGACATTTCATTTATGAGTTGAGAAAAAAAAATCTTATGTAATTAGCCGGTATTCGACTCTAAATACATTTTTAGCTTATTTTTAATATGTTCATACTTTCACACTCTTTTATGGGGTTTGGTAGTGTATTGAATAGCTGTGCTCCCTCAAACAAAATAGTGTTATTTCCATAGTTAGTTCTAGGCGCGGATAGTCCTTCCGCTGATATACCTTTTACGAATGCCCGAATAAGTACTTTAGTGAACATCCAGGTCTCAGTCCCACACGTGAGCATAGAAGAATTCACTGATTATAGATTCTGGGTTTTGATCAGCTGGGTTTTCCTTTTTGAAAGCGAAGTCAAGTTTAGAATAAACCGCCGACATATGTTTTATTTGCTTATGAAGTACCTTTATTTGATTATCTTTGCCCATGCGGATTTCCTGTTCCAAGTACACGTACCTTGTCTACCCACAGAACATAAAAAACGATAGAAGTAGTATTAACTCCTATTTGTATGAAAACCAGTGTGACCAAACTAACACATTTGTGATTATATAACATTATCACGCACACCAAGAATGTCTTGTTGTGATTGGTTACCTTTCACTGCCAGATAGTTTCGCTACCCGACACTAGATGCCTCTTATTCACTATCAGATAGTTCCGCTACCTGACGACAGATGCTATTTGAAAATCATTGATAGCTAGAGGTGGGGTGGTGACGATATAATAGTCATGTCGATATTTTTGTTATGGAACATAATACAGCGTTATGTTTAACGATGTTTCTCTTATCTTCTTAATTATTACATCATAGCAAATTTGTAAAAAATATACAAACTGTTAATGACTTCTTTATTCTAAGCTATAAATGACAAAAAATACCATAATAAAGAGTTAAAGGCAATGTTCATTATGAGAACACGATAAACGCACGTTTAAGAAAAATCTGTATTTATTTACAAGATACATTTGATTTACATTTATTCACTAATAATAAATAAGGAATAAATTAAAACATAGTCATTTCAACTTCCAATATAGTTAAATATCATTTTAGACCCACTTGCTAATTGTGTCACCCCAGTCAACAGATCTTCCAGCGTATTTGCCACAACGACTATTCATCGTCAAAACGGAGATGTGTGATGTATTCACCATTGATGTTGATGACGAATCTTTCCTATTCCTGTAGCTTAAAGGAGTCTTCTGATGCCGCTGTAAACAGTTCAGAGACATAAATCTCCCTGTCTTACACCTCTCCGAAAATTTTGCCTACCGGTTGCTGCAATCCATTTTTCTTTTATGAATCGATCTTTTCCCTAAAAATAATAATATTAAGTTATTAATTATATACGAAAAAAAAAATGTAAAAAAACAGCAATTTATCAACCTTTTTAAAAGCTTTACTTTTTATGTCATACAATAACAAGTATCGATAGCTAACTTATCGATATTTTGATTTGGTCATTCCCTAAATGAGTAGCATTTCGAGAATAAGTAACAGTCAAAATATAGTTTCAACCTTATCTCTATGAACAGTGGAATGGTTTTAGGTTGTATTTTTTATGGATTGTTATTTTCTGCAAAATTCACAATTTCTATTGAAATAATGATATAATATTACTTACCGATGGTATGTCACGCCTCCTTTGGATAAATTATTTGTAGTGCTTGCGTTTTTGCACTCTAACACAGTGCAGGTCGGCATATTTCAAGTTTTTTATCCGTACAGCAAAACGTGTTACATGTTTGAGCAACTGTCACCGTCTGAAGCGCGTAAAAGGGGGCGGAAACATGAGATGCGCCAAGCTTGGCCTATGCGTCGTTACACGGGACCCGCCTACTTACTACTTCTACTCGTTTTTTATGTTCTGTGTGTCTACCTATTCCATGGTGTTTTGATTAATGGTTATATTGATGTTGTTACCATCTTCTAAGTTCTTATTCAAACCAACTTCCCCCTAGAGGCTTCACTTAGTTCCTGCATCATTATTTGCAGTTATTAGGGATTGTCTGTCAGTGGAACTATGATTATCTATGAACCTAAAGTTATTCATTTAAAGTCCTCCCGTTTTCCCCAGTACAGTTTTTAAAGACGTCTGCTGGAACAAGGGTTAATTGCCCTGCGTGGCATTTTCGTATAAATTTTTGATTAGATTTACATATTACCGATCTATTCAAGAGTTATGTAATGCCTGGAAAGCGGTCCACGATTCTTCACTATCAAATGACTTATTAGGGTCGGTAAATCGATGAAGGCATCTGGTATTCGGTTACCATTTCGATAACTGTTGCATCGTCAAAATGTGATCCATGGTACAGATTAAAAACCGAACATCTTCGATAGGTTGATAAAAGAATCAAACTTGTTGGTGAGGCAAATAGTGCCAAAATTTGACATGAGTTTTAGTTCAGTTATTATTTATTAGCATAGTTGCGCTTAGTTAAGGAAGTCAACTTGATAAGCGGTAATTGCTTAAATTCGCAGTGTTACCTTTTTCTTGATAGCGATATGATATTAGAACATTCCCATTCTTTAGACATCTTCCCATATTGAAGAACTAGCTTTTGCCCGCGGCTTCGTTCGCGTGGAATGGTGACTTCTTTCTCCCGTTTTTTACACATTTACCGCTATATCTTTGCTCCTATTGGTCGTAGCGTGATGTTATATAGCCTATAGCCTTCCTCGATAACTGGACTGTCTAACTAAGAATTATTCAATTCGAACCAGTGGTTGCGGAGATTGGCGCGTTCAAACAAACAAACAAACAAACTCTTCAGCTTTATAATATTAGTATAGATTGACAGTTAGCCCTTGTAAGGAAGCGCTAGCAATAGTTATATATATATTTTTATTGTGAAGACCACAGCTCTTAATGATGATAACATAAAATACAAAGACAAAAGACAAACTGACGGATTGCTGTGGTCGATTATGTTAGTAATTCTTGACGGTTCTGGTAGGGGCCAAAGTTAGGGGTCTATTCCAATGTGATTACAGTAATTTGGCGAAGTTGCAGTCCTAGTGAGGAAGAGACGTTAAACGTGCTATTGCAGGATAGTTAGGGCAGGATTGGGAAACGAATTCATATTGATTTAGTTTTGGTCCGACGGGTGTAATTTTGCTTTTGGGACAGGTGATGTGTGACGCGACTATTCCCTCTATAACATATAAAGAACCTGGGTGACCGGTATTTTATTTAAAATTAAATGTAAAAAGTTTGGATCCATCAGGAACCACGTGTCTTACCCAACTGAACTAACGTTGACCCAACTGAACATTGATAGCCAAATTTACCTTGATATTCAAATGATTTTGTAGCGAGTTTTCAGTGCCTGAAAACACGGTGTAACATCATTTGCTGAGAATGAAACCTATCTATATCGATTTTTGCCTTACAAACCCCCTATTTACAAAATTTCATTACAATAATTGAAGCCATTTCCGATATTTAAAATATGTACAAGAATTGCTCGTTTAAAGTATAAGATAATGTAAAATTGGTATGAGTTATACTATAATGTCAAACTAAACGGTTTTTTAGCTCTCAGTTAACATAAAGTATTATGATAAGAACAGTAAATGCAGGACTATTATACAATATTTCTATTGTATAATAATTATTTATACACTATCGCATCAGACCTAATGTCATGATTTTAAACAGTCAGGCACCGGGATTTCAGTTGAATGTTGTTGCGTCCCAGATAACGTCGTTGGGGTTTGAGATATACACCGTGCTTTTTTAACCGTCTTACAGCCGAAGGCCACTTAAAGTATCCAATAACTACATGTCATTCGTTAAATAAAACTTGGTTATTATTAAGATTTCAAAGCCTAAGACATTAAAGAAGGTATCAGCACAATTTAGTACGAAACATCCTGTAACGAGCACTACGCGCGGGTCATTCACTCGGCTGTCTAGCACTACTGACCTTATTTTACGCATGAATAGAAAGGGGCGAGGCGGTGGGCGTCACAAAGGATTGCGCTAGCGCATGATTGGTTAGAGATCCACGTGGACTGCCTTAGATTGGCTACGGTGCGGAACGCGTGGAGGCGGCAAGGTCAAGGAATGCATTGTTGAAAATGTAAACATTATGAACAGGATGATACATTACGTAACATTACTATTAGATATTTTTTACACCAAAATTATGTGGAGTGTAATAAAAAAAATAACATGTCCTAGAGGTTTATTAAGATGGTTACATTACGTGGGCTTCGGGTGTAAGACGGTTAAGAAAGCACGGTGTATATTAATGTACAAGATAGTTTTAAGAAAACTTTGTTATTACTGTACATGTTCTTCATTAGTAATTATTAAACTAGATGTATGTCGCAAACATTCTTATTAGTTATAGGTATTATAAGTTTCAACTTATTTTGTAAATTGATTACTGATAAGATTAAATTTAATGTGAGGATAAACTGAGCAACAGCCTTGTCAATTAGGTATTGTTATGACCCGTGCGCCGGGAGGCTGCACGTTGTAGGATGGCCGAATGTCATGATTTTTAATTAAAAATGTAATATTTGACATATTTTTGAATAGTAGTAGTTATTTTTATTTAATATTGGCAACACTGCTCAGCCCCGCCAGGCGTAGTGGGGTTGAGTGGTGGGGGCCGAATCAACGGAGCGATGGAAGCGGGATGCTCTGGCAGTTCTCGTCCGATCATCGCGAAGTGAAGTGTTGTCCGTTATTTAGCGAAGCACTGACCTTACTTGTAGCGAAAATGATTATTGTGAAATTATTGAATAAAGGTTTGTTATTACTACGACTGGAGTTTTCTTGAAACAAGGACGCCTCGACTTGATTGACACGAATATACATCTCCAGGCGTTCAACATACAACAACCAGTTCCCGGTATTCATGTTGTATTCGTTGATTTTCCCAAACGACATCTTGAGCTCGTAGATTTTGCAATTTTTAACCTCGATCGCCAATGAATTATCCTTGGGTAGGTGGAAATGAGTAACACGTCTGTTGCGTTCTAAATCTATATTTTAACTGACACACAAGTGCAAAGCATACCCTACAATATTTCACTGTATTAATAAATGCCTACCTACTAACTTATTACTATAAATACACTACAAGTATGACTCAAATATTTTCAAAGCACTGCCACTTATTCCAATGATAATGTACAAAGTACATTTTAATTTAAAATAATCTGTTAATGTTTGTCACTAGGCGCAGCAGTGCATACGTAGTTGCGACCTAAATTTTTTCATACATGCATTTGTCATTTTACATTTTTACTTCAGTACTCAATTAGACGGCAATCGGTTAACTTGCATTTTATTTCCGTGACCCTATATTTGATACTCACCCTCATAATTGCATCTGCATCTGCATTGACATTTAATTACTAACATTTAATTTTTAGTCCTTCGAAATAAAAAAGGGCCGCGCGTGTGATCTGTGTTAGTGCTGTGTGTGAGTGCGTTTGCGTTTTCGTCATCTCATCACCGCGAAGGTAGCAGCGTCCAGTGCGGCAACCGAACCAGAGAGTGGAGATAAGTTTCTGCATTTCAAGTAAGATCTTTCCTTATTACTGCTTAAAATGGAAAATGTGGCGCGTCAGGCTGCAATCTTGGACGAGATTAAAAGGATTCATTCTAATTTTGCAAAAGACCCCGCGAAAATGAAGAATAGGGAATTGTTTAGAACCAGTTAGGAGTTATTAGATAATTTGTGGGATGAATGTCAGAGGATTGACGCTGCGTTAATGTTGCTGGAAGATAAAAGTCATACATATTTTACTGACAATATAATTGAAATAATTAGTGATTGGTACAAAGGGACGCGTGACGAAATTCTTGTATGGAAGGAAAAAAGTGAAAAAAAACCTATCGCTTTTACTTCTGCTTCCCGCCCTCAAATTGTTGAGTTTGACAAGTCTGCCTTTGAGAGTTTGAAACCGCGAGTAGATAAACTGACAGAATTGCAACAGTCGCAAAATGCTAATTTCCGAGCCCTAAGCAGGTTAGTGAAAAGTATTTGTATTGACGAATTGAAGGAAAAATGGGAAATTGAGGATAAGTTAAAATATTTACAGCCTTACCACAAATCACTTAAACAAAGTTTTAGGCACTGTTTAACAAGATTTTAAGAAAATCCTTACCACAAATCAGTTTTTGGCGCTAAAACACTCTTTTAACTCGTCAAGTATGTGTAAACGAGACACAATAAAAATTCCATTGTTATGCGACTCTCGGCATTCGTTTGATACCTGACTGATTAAACAGTGTTTTAGTTAAACACCCTCCCCCCTATTTTATCTTGTGTTTAACCTCAAAAAATAGACAGATTGACATTTGACAACTTGACTTTCGTTTCGCGGTAAATCAAATTCTTGCTTTCCTATAGAAAATATTATGGATGATTGATTTCACAACAATTGATTTATTGGACTTAATCAATAAAAAAACAAAACAACACACACATTAGACACTATTTTAGACATACTTTTGTAAAATCAAATTCCACTCCACAACTTTATGACGGTTTGTGTGGATACCAACACAAACCGTGTTTCTGTTTTCTACCACGTCTTTCGAACTTTCTATAAGCTGTTTATGGATATCCTGAAATAAGATAAACAATTACAATGCTATCATATCACGTTTCCAAGCCCAAGTTATTATTATCCATTTGATTTACCTTTTCGTCTTTTGTCCAATTGTCCGAGCGATCTTTCTTTTTTTGATTCACGTTGAAAACAAATCAGTCAATACGCAACAAAATACGACTTTTTACAAATGAATTGAAAACGCGCTCTTTCTTTACAAACTCCTGTAAAAAGTCAAAACAAATCAGATTCTTCTCATTCTTCTCTTCTGTTATTACAACTTTTTTTTTTAAGATTTGGGTTTTGTTACTATTCAGCCATCATTTCAAGAAGCTTTTGTTCATTTACTCTGAAGTGTGTTGAATGCAACCTGCGTACTAGGAAATGTAATGAATGAATGGATGTTTGTATCTAAAACTGGTGTTTAGCTAAACACTGCCCAAATACCTATTTGTGGTACAAAATGTTAAACACTATTCTAAACCCTTTTTATACTTAAAACAGTTTTTAAATAAACATGATTTAAAACCAGTTTTAACGGATGATTTGTAGTAAGACTGTTAGAATCACGTTGGAATGCAATTGACAAATTACACTTAATAATCGATGGCTATCTGCATGAAGAGGAAAGTCCTTATTATGACGAATTTGCAAAATTTTAATGACATAAATCGTAAGCTTAATATTAAGTTAAATGCATCTATTCATCAACAGCAATCTATGCCAAAAGTTGAGATCCCTACTTTATTTTTTATTTTTTTATTTATTACACTTCATGCACAAACAAAAGGTACATATGGCGGACTTAATGCTAAAAGCATTCTCTACCAGTCAACCATTGGTCAATACAGAGAAAATACAGGCGGCGCGAAGCAAGTGATAGAGGGGTAAAAGAAAAAGCTTGACGATAAAAATTACAAAAGGTTTTTAAAACACAATAAACATACATACTACTTATAATGGGAACTACAGTTTGTGGCCTACCTTTCTTGACTTATACTCTGAGGCGATTCATAACAATCCTGCATTAAACAAAGCCTAGAAAATGCAGCATCTTAAGGGTAGGTTGCGTGGCGAAGCTGAAAAGCTCGTACAACATTTATGCACATTTCCGCCGAAAATTATGATACATGCTGGGAAATTCTCAATCACAGATATAACAATAAACATCTGTTATTCACTAAAACTTTTCAAATATTCATGCGTCAGCCCAGTATACAAAGACAAACTGCATTTGAATTAAAGAAACTATAGGATACTAGTAATGATTGCATTCATGCAATTCACAACTTGGGTATAGACACCTCAAACTGGGACCCAATGTTGGTTTATATTTTATGTGAAAAATTAGACTCTGAGACTTACACTGAGTACATGCAATCAAGAATAGACCCCCGGAAGATTCCTACTTTTGATAATTTCATGGATTTCATTGAGAATAAGTTTATGGCATTAGAACCCTTGCAAAAGAAAAAGTTTGGAAATAGCATTGCAAAACCAATACAAAAAGTGCGTGCAATTCAGTAATGCGTCATTTCCACATAAAAATCAAAAGTCATCATATCAGCAACCCAGTAAAAATGTATACAATCAATTTCGCAATTTCCAAACCTATAGCGTTGGTCAGTATAATAAAATAAATTGTCCGGTGTGCAAAGGAGATCACGCGTTGTTTCTATGCACACAGTTCAATGACGTTACGGATGCAGAGAAGCTAAAATTGATTGCAAAATATAACATATGCAAAAATTGTTTATACGTGCATGAAAAGGGCTACTGTGGCTCACAGAAACGTTGTAGAGAGTGCAACGAACCGCACAACACATTATTACACAACGTTGTCAAATCCTCGGCAACAGGTCAAACTCCGTTGACAACAACGCCCGCTAATGTAAACAAATCTGGGTCAATTGCAAAATCGAGTATGCAGTCATTAAGTTATAAAAATATGCATAACAATTTTGTGTCAAATGAGGTTTTATTAGTTACTGCATTAGTGCAAATTAAAAATAACGATGGAGAGTTTATTACATTGCGTGCACTAGTCGATCAAGGCTCCCAGATCATCTCATCATCTCTTATTACAGAAAATGCAGCTCAGAGATTAGGATTGAAACGAGAACAAATGCATGCAAATATCAATGGAATCGGTACAGTGTCAAAGAAAAGCAAAGGGAAAATTAATTTAATTTGCAAATCATTATTTAACGATTTTCAATTTACTACTGAAGCGTTAATTATGACCCGCGTAGTAGCCAACGTGCCAAACTCTACATTTTCAAAGAAAAATTGGCCTCACTTATCAAATGTCACTCTTGCCGATCCCGATTACAACATTTCGAGACCCATAGATATACTTTTTGATGTACACGTCTATTCCGAGATTTTAATGAGCGGCCTCATAAAAGGCGAAGGTCATCAGCCGATGGCTCAACAAACACAGTTAGGCTGGATATTGTCAGGTAATGTTAAAACCTACAACTGTCATGTCGTAACTAATAACATCGAAGATTTGTCGAAATACTAAGAGATTAGAAGAAATTAGCGGAGACATCCAAAACAAAACATTGCAAGAACAACAACAACATAGCAACTTCGAAAATGGACAAGTAATGAGCCAAAGTTGATTGAAGCTTTATCAACATCCGAACTTAATCAAACAACTATGCATTTCAATACGAAGGAGTCACTAAAGCACTAGGACTACAATGGAACCCGAACACAGACAACTTTACATTTGACAACAAAATTATGACAGAATGCACTGATTTACCAAAAAGAAAACTACGTTTTTTTTTTTTCGCTGTCACGTTGTTTACTGGGGCAGGTGCTTTAGTGTATTTTCTGCGATTACTGTATTTTCCTCTCGGTTTTTCGTATAAATAAGCCTGTGTTTGTTCGTCTTTGTGTTTGTGTTTTGTCCAGGTAAATATTTTTTGCTTATTAACTTCTGAAAGTCGTAAAAATGATAAATCAATCGGAACCGCCTGACCCGCCGCCGGATGAAATCGAGATGACATCTCCTCCGTCCCTTTCGTCTGATTCGCGCTCTCGGACGGGAGGATCGGACTTGAGATTAATAAGAGACCGTTCTCCGCTCTCCCCTTCCGATTCTTGCTCTCGGACTGTGAGATCGGACAACCCGAGAAAACATAAACTACCAACAGAGACGTACCAAGAGAAACGACAAAAAAATGATGAAAATTCTCAATCGGTTTATTTGCATCCGAGTTTCTCCGAATCTCGTTCTTACAGTTCAGAAGACCGTGGTCCATACATCGTTCACGTTACAAACCTCGAATCAGATCCCTCGACGGGGTCGTCGCAGCCATTGCGTCCAATTAAATTCGGCCAGTTTTTGCATAAACATAATGTCGCCCGGATTGTCAAAGATGGCGTTAAGAGCGCTGGTCGCAACAGAATGTCAATTGAATTCATAAACGGCAAAGACGCCAACGACTTTGTTTCGGCTGACTTTTTAAAAAGCAATGGTTTTAAAGCTGTCATTCCCACATATAACTGTACCCGCATGGGCCTAGTACGCGGCGTGCCTACTGAGTGGACACTAGAAGAATTCGTCGACTCACTTGTTCTACCCGATGGCTGTGGCAAGGTTCTGAAGGCCAGACGTCTTAACAAAAAAATTATGTCCAATAACACCCCATCGTGGACCCCGACACAAACAGTTGTTTTAACTTTTTCCGGGCAGATGTTGCCAAATAAGATATATGCTTTCCATACCGCTCTTCATGTTGAAACTTATCTTATGCCTACGATCCAGTGTTATAACTGCTGTCGGTTTGGACACGTCAAAAATCAGTGTAGGTCGTCTCCACGTTGCTATCGATGCGCACAGTCCCATGTCGGTGGCAATTGTGAGGTTGCAGAGAAAGTTTCCACTTGCATTCATTGTTCTGGCAGACATTTTGCGACTGACAAGTGCTGTGCGGAGCAATCGCGACAAAAAAGTATAAAGTTACTGATGTCTGAGGAGAATATCTCGTACGTGGATGCATCCTCCCGAGTCCCTCCGGTAAGGCGTCCCTACAGTGATGCGGCTAAAGATGCACCTATTACAGTGTATGCCACCCCCCTTTCTCCGTCGAAATTCGCAACCCACCCAGCTAGCCTCCCTAACTCACGTCGAATGTCTGTGCCTACCTCATCTCGCGCCAGGTCTCCACTGTCTCAATCCAAAGGCTATGACAGACAAGCCCACCAGGCTATCATAGGTAACGTCTCTTCTTCACTTCCAAACGGCTGCGCTCTGCTTAACAATGCACCTCAAGATGAGACTACTGAAAACGATCATTTGATTGAAATTATGCTTGCAATGCTGACATCCATTATATCAAGATGGAATGATGCACTACCGCCAAACGTTGCCTCCAAACTTGCTCGTCTTTTCAACTCAATCCCCAAAGAGGTTTTAAATTCCGATAATAGTCCCAACGATGGACACTCTTCAGTTACTTCAGTGGAACTGTAAAAGTGTTCGTCATAAAAAAAGTGAATTAATACATTTATTTAGTAAATTCTCTGTGGCGGTCTCTGCTATCTCTGAGACATGGTTAAGACCTGGTTCTGTTTTAGAATCCCAGGCTATGCCTGCCTTAGGGATGACAGAGATGATAGCTACGGAGGTTGTTGTCTTTTCGTTAAAAACTGTTTTCTGTACTCCCTTCTCCAAATACCTCATCACAGCCCCTCTTTTAACGTGGTGGCTGCTCGTGTATCAGACATCTCTATTATATCAATCTATATTCCCCATCCTTCTAACTCAATTATTGCTGAACTTCGAGATATTTTGTGTTTTGTTCCCCCACCCATTCTCCTGCTAGGTGATTTTAACGCCCACCATGTAGCATGGGGTTCTCATTATTGTGACTCATTTGCTAATCACCTAATAGATTTATTCGATGAGCTTAACTTATGTACCCTTAACGATGGGTCACCAACCAGACGTGTTTTTCCTTCGCAGAACCCGCGGACGGCGGTAGATTTAACAGTATGCTCTGCTGCTCTTGCATCTCTTTGTTCATGGCATATAGAGTCCCTTACTTATGGCAGCGACCACTTCCCGATCCTCATTACTAAACCGCTTACAGTCTGTCCCGTTACGTCCCCGCCTCCATTACTAAAGTATAAAATTCAACTTGCTGACTGGTCCAAATTTTCTTCTGAAGTCGATATTGGCGTTCAAAGGCTCTCGAACCCTACAGACTCAACCATTGATGAAAGACTCTCTGCCTTCGTAAATACGTTAACATCGGCTGCAGATGCGAGCATGCCTCTGAAGAAACCTAACCGCAAGGGTTTAGCTCCTCCGCCTTGGTGGGATGCAGACTGCTCTTCAGCTATTGCCCTGCGTAAACAAGCAGAAAAAGACTACAATCGTTGTATGAGTTCAGATAACTTTATTAAATATAAGCAGATAGCGGCTAGAACAAGACGTCTTCTCGCTAGTAAAAAGAAAAACGGGATCAAATTCTGCGAAGACTTGTCCCCGAGATCACCATCTTCAATGGTCTGGAAAAACATTCGTCGGTTCCGCGGTTCCTTAACCGGACCGTCCCCTTCTTCTAATGACCCGTCCGTCTGGCTCAACGATTTTGCCAATAGATTATCCCCTCCTACTGTTCCTGATCAAAATTATTTTCCATCTCCGTATCCTGATATCCAAAGTAATGATAGGTTTGATCAACCTTTCTGTCTTAGTGAACTTCACTGCGCCCTCAACGGTCTCCGTGATTCCTCTCCGGGAGAAGATGGCATACCATACTCTTTCCTGACACATCTTAGTTCGCTAGGGAAAAGCTTCTTTCTGGACCTTATAAACTCCGTTTTTATGACTGGTGAGATTCCAGAAGCATGGAAAACTCAGATTATCATTCCCCTTCTGAAGCCTGGTAAGGTTGCATCTGATGCCTCGTCGTATAGACCTATTGCTCTATCATCCACGTTGTGTAAAGTAATGGAACATCTTATTAAAAATCGTTTGGAGTGGCTGGCTGAAAATAGAGGAATACTAGCATCTACTCAATTTGGTTTTCGGAAGTCCAGGAGTACGATGGATAGTCTAAGCATCCTGACTACGGACATTCGTACTGCTTTTACTTAAAATCAGTTCCTGGTAGGTGTCTTCCTGGATATCGCATCTGCATATGATAATGTTCAACTTCCGGTGCTCAAAGAGAAGTTATTTCGCCTGAGTTTTCCTGTGAGGTTAGTCAACTGTATCATCAATCTACTTTCAGGTAGATTACTTAAAATCAGATGCTTTGGACATTCTATACCACCTCGGAACGTGTGGCAGGGCCTACCACAAGGTTCTGTCCTCAGCCCTATCCTATACAGTCTCTATACGTTTGACCTTGAACAAGTCGTTTCATGCTTCTTTAAAGTTCTCCAATACGCAGATGACCTTTGCTTATACTCATTAGGTAAAACTATTGATGACATCAGTTATCGCCTTAACTCAGCGTTAAGTTATCTTAAAATATGGCTAGATGAACATGGCCTTTCCCTTTCGGTCCCCAAGAGTAACGTCGTAGTCTTCACCAGAAAACGATCCATCCCCGAATGTGAGATATTGTATGACAACATGCCTATTCCCTTAGAATCACACATTAAATTTCTGGGCGTAGTTCTCGACTCCAAACTATCTGGCAAGCACCATTCTAATTACATAATTAAAAAGTGTGAAAAAGGTCTCAACATATTAAGATCAGTAGCTGGTGTATGGTGGGGATCCCATCCTTACTGCCAAAAGCTCCTATATAATGCAGTTATTCGAAGCCATCTAGATTATGGTAGCTTTATACTAGAACCATGCAATAAAGCAGCTCTTGACCGACTCGATAAGATCCAATACAAAGGCCTAAGACTTGTTTTTGGAGCCATGAAATCATCTCCAACCAATGCCTTACAGGTAGAGTGTACAGACCCCCCTCTAGACCTCAATCAGGTTGGCACCCATCCCCTTCTCTCATGCCTTCAAGAACTTTCTGATATGATACATGACCCGGCAAATAGATACTGGTCAAATAAGGAGCCCCCTAGAATTATAAGAAGTTATAGGAAACTCTCTCCATTATCCCCAGCGATTCTCAAACTTCCAAGTATCCCGGTCTTTGCAACCGAATTTGACGCTCTTATTTACCAACCAAACATCATCCTGGACCTTGGTATTCAGAAAGGCGACCCACTGGCAGATTACAAGCTGTCTGAGTGTTTAGCTAGGGATTGGGAAAAATGGACTCCCATTTATACCGATGCCTCCAAAACCTCGGACAGTAGTCCAGTTGGTGTGGCGGTCTGGATCCCCAAATTCCAAGTTCTTCTGAGTCACAGATGCCCCAAGGAAGCCTCTTCATTTACCGGTGAGTCTCTTGCCATACTAGAGGCAGTATCATACGTTTTATCCCACAAGTTGTCCAACTCAATAATACTGTCAGATTCTAAAAGTTGCTTGCAAGCCATCAACTCAAACCTATTTCGCTCTAAATGTTTATCACCGATCATATTCAAAATTAAGAACGTTTTGTATCAGTGCTATTCTGAAATGATCAACGTAGTTCTAGCGTGGATACCAGGTCACTGTGGTATTCGTGGTAACGAGCAAGTTGACGGTTGGGCCAAAGAAGCGATTGGCATAGGTACACCTCTCCAACATAATTACGCTCACGATATTCTGGCACTTGCCCATCGCCATCTCGTTGATGACTGGCAATCCAGATGGAACCGTTCTTCCAAAACCAAGGGTTGTCACAATGGCAAAATTCAACCACTGATACCTCACAGACCATGGTTTTTTAGGTTCAGGCATTTTGAGAAACGCGTGATAACGACTATATGCCGATTGAGAATTGGTCACTCCTGCACACCGGTATTTCTACACAAACTTCGGATCCGGGACAATTCTCTTTGTGAGTGCGGATTAGACGAAGGCACACCGAACCATTTTTTTTTGAATGTAGTAAGTTTCCTTCATCTTTTTACGACTTTTTACCTACTAAGATACCCCGTCCTGTGAACCTTGAATTTATTCTATCCTTCCCTTCTACGTCAACAGCAAAACAGCTCTGCAAATATGTATATAAGTATGATATTAGATTATAAAAATAACATAAAAATGACATGTCTCCGCTCGCTTCATTCTAATTCCTTTCTAACACATTTTTGTGCTATGTTTTTAAACTGACAAAGTGTTGTATGTTTCATAGGCTATTTATATAAAACCTTTTATTTGTCTGTTTCCGTACTGTTATGTTTTCCCTTTCTTTTAGTAGTTTACAAGATAAATTTTTCATTTTGCCCCTCTGAACCTGACATTGGCGGAATTATCGGACTGTCCCTGGGGGACGGATACGATACGTGCGCTTGCCGCATGATAGCCATTATAAAAAAAAAAAAAAACTACTTTCGGAAATTTTCAAATTATTTGACCCCCTATGCTGGCTCACACCGATTACGATCAAGGCAATTTTTTTTTTTTTTACTGATTTTGTGCTTGAAAAAATGGAGGGAGGTGGGCAGGTTGACGTGATCTACACCGATTTTGAGAAAGCCTTCGATCGGGTGGACCACGTAATCCTGCTCAACAAGCTTCAGGTATTAGGCATACATGGTGATTTACTCCGATGGATAAAATCATATTTATCAAACCGCTCCCAGGCATTTGTAATGGGTGGTCATCGCTCTATGTTTCCATACCTACGGGCGTGCCACAAGGCTCTCATTTGGGGCCCCTTTTTTACAACGCGTTTTTTAGGGTTCCGTAGCCGAATGGCAAAAAACGGAACCCTTATAGTTTCGTCAAGTCTGTCTGTCTGTCTGTCTGTCTGGCCGTCCGTATGTCACAGCCACTTTATTCTGAAACTATAAGCATCACAAAGCGAAAACTTGGTAGGTAGGTGTATTTTGTTCACCGCTTTCCGATTCAGATACAAAAAGTAAGAAAAAAAACATATTTAAGGGGGGGCTCCCATACATGAAACTAAAACCTAAAAAAAATTTTTTACCCATACCTATACGTGTGGGGTGTCTATGGATAGGTCTTTCGAAATGAAATTGAGGAAAAGTCTAACGTTTGAGATATAGACGCTTCCAAAGTGGTAAAATGGGCGTCCCCCCCATCTAACTTTTGATCTAAGGTAGGGAAAATTTTGGAAAAAATATATGATGTAGATCTCAATAAAAACTTTCAACGAAAATTGGTTTGAGCGAAATCGAACTGGTAGTTTTTGAGATATAGCACATTTTTATTAACCGCAAATATAACTTTGTCTTTCATACAAAAACTATGAAAAACAAAGTTATGTTTGCGGTTAGCAAAATATTGCGGTATTTTGGCTAAGTGGAAGTAAGAATCCCTAATTCAGTTAAAGTTGGCACGGAACCCTCAGTGCGCGGGTCCGACTCGCACTTGGCCGCTTTTTATACGATATAGGTTCATGTTTAAAGAGTTCAGAGTTTCTCATGTATGCGGATGATAAAAAAATCTTTTGCAAAATTAATACCCAACAGGACTGTCTGTTATTGCAAAAGGATTTAGACACTTTATATGAGTATTATAATAAAAATAACATTACAGTCAACGCAGCCAAGTGTGAGTGTATCACGTTCACACGAAAGCAAAACCCCATTGTCCAAAATTATCATTTCAATGGTATCCCAATCACCAGAAAACAGTGTGTCAAAGATCTGGGTATACATTTTGATTACATAATGACACTCGCAGATCACATAGATTATATTATTATGAAAGCATATAAAAACTTGGGATTTGTGCTACGTATTATGTAAACCGTTCTCGAAATTATCTGTAATTAAAATAGTATATGCCGCATATGTGAGAAGCATATTCGAATTTGCTTGTCAGGTGTGGTCGCCTCAGTAAGCTACTTATAAAAACCGAATAGAGCGAATCCTACTATTACTAGGGTAAAACAGGGTAATACGCCCCAGTTGACAAAACGCCTACTACTCTCACACGCAAACTAACACATTTAGGCGGCGCCACTGACGCGCATTCAGTACACAACAGTCGTATGAGAAGATGGCGGACGACTGCGCGTAATTGCTTTGCTGGTGACAAAATTATTGCTTATTTTCGGTTTTTGGTGTTTTGACAATTTGCGGTAAGTGTCAAACAAATTTTTATAATTAAAATATTATGTTTTTCATATCAGTTTTATCCACATACCCTGAAAATAGATAAAATAACCTTTCTTTTTCGAAACACTCGAGCGTTATAACCTTGAAGCTGTCGTCAAGAGCGCGGTGGGGCATATTAAAGACACATTTTTACAAAACGCCCCATGTGTCTGAATTTAAAATGCCCCACTTATATAACTAATATAACCTGTAAAATGTGTTTGCCTGGCTATCTTTCTGTCTATTGATTAATTTAAATTCGTTTAGTGAAGTTTTTTATTAATGTTTATAGACGATGCCTCGTCAGTACGTGAGGAAAACTTTACGAGCAACATGGAAAGATGAAGACTTAGAAGAAGCTATGAGTGCCGTAAGAAGTAAGCAAATGGGAGTGAACGAAGCATCAAGGAACTTTGGTATACCATCCAGAACCTTGAGAAGACATCTTTTAACTGGAAAATTAAATGTCCCCCTTGGTCGTACTCCTGTATTCTGTAACGAGCATGAAAAAAAGCTAGTCGCACACATAAAAAAGTTAGAAAAGGTGGGTTTTGCTCCTGATCGAAAGGATGTTAAGGAAATGGCCTTTCAGTTAGCCAAAAAACTGAAAATTAAAAACCCTTTTTCAGAAAATTCTGAACTAGCTGGTAATACGTGGTTTAATGGGTTTATGTCACGCAATCGTGAATTGAGCCAACGAAAATCAGAGGGGTTATCACTTGCTCGAGCATATGGTGTGAACCGAAAAGACGTCCAAGATTTTTTCGATTTGTTAGAAAAAAATTATAACGAAAATGATCTTGCCAACCATCCTGAAGATGTGTATAATATGGATGAGTCCGGAATACAAGTAAACAACAAGCCAGGAAAAGTAGTAGCTACAGAAGGCGCTAAAGATGTTTACACTCTCACCAGCTGTGAAAAAGGAGAAAATGTGACTGTGATTGCTTGCTGTAATGCTCAAGGTAATTTTCTCCCTCCCGCTTTGATATATAAAGGAACATACAGCAAACCTCAGTTTTCAGAAGGCCTCCCCCCAGGATCGCAAGTTTTTATGAACAAAAAATCATCTTACATAAATTCGGATCTCTTCATGAAGTGGTTTGAAGAAGTTTTTCTTCGTCACAAAAGCTCACGAAAAACTCTGTTGGTTCTTGATGGTCACAGCTCTCACAGCAACAACATTCGTTTGCTTGAAGTGGCTGCAGAAAATGATGTCATACTGCTGTGCCTTCCAAGCCACACCATGCATGCTTTGCAACCTCTTGACAGAGCTTTTTTCAGTCCTTTAAAGGTTTACTTCACCCAGGAAGCAAAAGCGTGGATGGTGAGAAATAAGGACAAAAAGCTGACTCGGTACGATGTTTCAAAACTGATTGGAAAGGCTTGGGGTAAAGCTGCCACAGTATCCAACGGAGTTTCTGCTTTAAAATCATGTGGAATTTTCTCCTTTGACCCGAGCGCAATACCTGACCATTACTTTTCCCTGTCTGATTCATTGCAAGAACAAAATTTAATGGAGATTGCGACACAAAACAGAGATAAAGAGACTCCAACAGCATCTTCATCAATGCTTGAACATGCCAATAAAGAAATACTTGAAAAAGACTCGGAACTTTCCCCACAAGTACGGGCTCTTATTGAGCCAATTCCCGGGCCTTCAGGGCTACAAAATTCTGCTGAGAAAGATATAAGGCAAGAGCAAAATTTTGTTGAGATTGAGACTGAAGACGAAAATAACTGGACTCCAATAGCATCTCCATCGTTGCTTGAAGATGCTGATAAAGACATACTCGACAAAGATTCGGAAACTTACCAACAAGCACGTGCTCTTATTAAACCCATACCCGGGTCTTCAGGGCTTAAGAATGCCATTGAGATAGATGTTGGGTCAGCGCAAATAAGCATGGAAGAAGCAATCCAAAAAACTACTCGCAAGAAAGTTGTTTTAGATAAGTCAAATAGTCATACCCATGATCCTGAGACAGAAACTTCAATTGATCGTGCTTGTAGTGTTGAAAAAGACCTTGAACCTTCTCAAGCATGTACTATTACTGACCCAATACCTAGGCCTTCTGGACTGAAATCTAGCGCTGAATTAAATGGTGAACCAGCGCAAATAAACACAGAAGAATTAATCCAAAGCAATCTTCGAAAGAATATTGACTATAAAGCTGGTTCAAAGCCCTCCTCAGTTAAGTCCTACAATCAGACAAACAAGCCAAAACCAGGCCCTTCAGGAATGCATCTTTCAGAAATAAAAGTTTGGTCAGTTCAAATTACACCTCAAAAGAACGATTCATCCTCGCATAACGCTAAATCTCAGGAAACACCGACCAAAGTACTGACGGATATTTACCCCATTCCTAAGCTGCCTTTAAACATATCAAAAAGAAAACAAAAAGCTGTTATTCTCAATTCTCCTGAAAATATCCAAAAGAAGAAAAATGCAAAGAAAAGTGAAAAAGTATCCCAAAATATACCTTTGAAAAACAGAAGGAAGAAAAGGCAAGATAAGTCATTGATTTCAAAAAAGTAGTGATGAAATAACAAAAGAAAAAATCTCTGATTTAGAAAACAAGCCAAGAAAAAGAAAAGTTGCTGTACAGAAAGGGGACAAAAATGCCAAGAAGGATGAAGGAGAAAAAAATAAAAAAGTGGAAAAGAACATCTTAAATCAAAAAAGAAACGTAAAAATATATCACCATCAACATCTGGAAACAGTTCCTATCAACATGAACATGAGCCTAATATTGAATTATCTGAAGAGGAAATCTCAGACGAGGACGTGAATAAGTGTGCAGAATGTACCGAGGATTATTATCAAACTCAATCTACTGAAGATTGGATTCAGTGTACATCTTGTTCGGGTTGGTTGCATGAATTTTGCACTATGTATAACCCTTTGTGCAATCGCTGTGGGTGAAAAACGAAGAGAGCTACTATCGTACATACCTAAGAATAAGAAATTTTTGATAACTTTATTATTTTTATAGACTGATTGGATCTCAAATATGATTACATTGCTAATGAGAAGTATTTCGCTGTTAATTAGTACTAAGTTTACTTTATTACTCAATTATAATCTGATACTATAAATATAAATGATTAGACAGGTAGACATACAAGCAAATAAAAGACTGTACTAGTGTTCCTTATAATCAGATTGTCATTAATCGTTAATAAATGTCATAGATAGTTATTTTCCTGACTAAAATAATAATTCGTGCTTAATATTTAGTTAAACATGTTGATTTTTATGCTGGGGCATTTTGTAAAATTCGTAGGGCATTTTACCCAACAGTCGTCAGGTAAAACGCCCCACCCCAAGTTAAAAAAAAATTAAAATTGTGTGTGTTATTTTAGTGTTACCAAAACTCTATATGTGCCATTTTCTTTCTGAAATGTCAAACATTAATCAGAATAGAACACTTTTTTTAAAACTGAACTAGAACTAGTTTTATTCACAGTAAAAAAAAACTGGGGCATATTACCCTGTTTTACCCTATTATAAAGGCGAAAGTTTGTAAGTATGGATGTATGGATGTATGGATGTTTGTTACTCTTTCACGTAAAAACTACTGAATGGATTTGAATGAAACTTTACCACAATATAGCTTATACATCAGAATAACATATAGGCTACAATTTAGGGCTCTGCAGTGCTTAGTTACCGTATTTCTTACTTATTACTAGACTAGACGGGACGAACCTGATGTCCACGCGAACGAAGTCGCGGGCAAAAGCTAGTACAATATATTTTTGTTAAACATTTAAATTTTCGATGCCGTAAGGCTATTAAGACGTACGAAAAAGGTTGCACTGAACACGACCTTTTAACCCTAGAGCAGAGACGCGTCATGTTAGATATGGGACTTCTTTATGATATTGCTAATAGTAGGATTGATACTCCTAATTTGTTATCAAAATTAACATTTCGTACTCCGAAATACCGCACTCGTAACACTCCACTTTTAGATGTTCCACCTCATCACACAAAATATTTCCGGAATTCGGTACTGCTGCGTATAGCTAAAACATTCAATACATGTTTTAATTCTATCGATCTTTTTAAAGACACAAAACACAAATTTAAGTCTAAAATAATTGAAGCGCTAAAGGAATCATTGTGCTAACTGAATGCAAGCTTAAATTCACCTAATATGATAATAGCTACTTGGTGCTGCATGTTTGTTCGTAGATATTGTACTTTCATATTTCATTACGCACTTAATTACCTATACACATATCATTCAATATAATTAAATTAAATTAAATTAAATAGTAATATCACATAAAATAGGTGATTGAGTGCGTAATGTTAAAGTGTTAAAATATTAAAGAATTAAATTAAATATTGTGTTAACTGTTGAATTGTTAATAAGTCACTTTTAACATAGTTAATTGTTATTATTTAAGTACTTACTAACTGATTAGTAATAGGGAAATCTGTAATTGGCCATACCCAATGTATTAAACTAGACGTAAGTTATAGCAATGTATGTGCTGTTGATTTCCTCAATAAATAAACAAATAGAAATCGAGTTTTTAAATGATATCTTTAAGTCAGAAAAATTAATGCAAAGGAGATATAAAAGAAGATTAATTGACGGAATCGGATATGTAGCAAACATATTATTCGGAGTTTTAGATGAAAGGTTTGCTCAAAAATACGAAAATGACATTAAAATTATACAAGAAAATGACAACCATCTATTAAACTTATTGAAAAATCAAACTAGTATCATAGAGGCAGAGCAAAATATTATACAAAGAATGGTTAAGCACTTTAATTTAATAAATAACCATCTTGATGAATTACAAAACGAGACGATGATGAACAAACTAGAAAGCGAAAATGCATTCTACGTAATAACTTCAGCCATGGCCGCCGAAGCGATGGTGCAAAACATCAAGTACATTCAACAAACTCTAATAAACACACTGACAAATATGTATAGAGGACATATAGACATGCATTTATTATCACCTAAACAGTTACAAATGAATTAAACAAAATAGCTCGATACGTTCCACATAATTATGCGCTACCTGTTATACAAGATAATATAAAAGATATGTACAGGTTGCTCCGAATCCATGCACGAATTATGCACAACTACCTTATGATGGAAATAAAAGTACCTTTATTAAGTGACTAGCGGTCGCCCGCGGCTCCGCCCGCGTGGATGTCGGTTACCGCTGCAAAAAGCCTACCCAGGAAAGACACGGTCAGCAAACAAATGATTCCCATGTCAATTCACAGACACCGACACTAACTTCGACGAAGCAGTCACTATCCGCAGACTGAACAGATTTTCTTTCTGTGGGTGTTAGTTGTTAAGTCCCGGAGTGCAACCCGTTGTTTTAGGATAGAAAACTTAAGCTATTATTGTAGAGCTTCTCTATACACAACATTTGACGTTACATTATTTTCTGGTAACAAAATATACTGATGCTCGGGAGCCCCGACCCCATGCGTAAAACATTCTTTTCGTAAATAAATTCCTACTAATTTGTTACTTTCATTTGTTAATTCCTACTACTTTTTCGTCTGGCAACATTACCGTTAACAGCTGATCAGTTTTTGTCCCATAAAATAATTTTAATTTAATTAGTTTTTAAGTGTTTTATAGGTCAAAAACGTAAGAAAAACGTTTTATAAACGTATTCTGTGTGTGTGTTTGTGATAATCAGTGTTTAAAAATACGTATTTAGTGCTAAATTCTACTCCAGTGATAACCGGTCAATGACATAGCAAAATTCAAATTGTGATTCGTTGTCATCGCTTTCATTTCATCAAATCTAGCATTGTAACCGTGTGTAATTAACATATCACACGTTTATAAGCTTATTTTTATAAATAACTAACAATTACCTGAGCTACGAGTTTGTGTTTCTACCGCGTTAAGGTTATAACTTTGTTTACATTCTATAAATAGCCTCGAGTTGGTCGAGCGACACCATGGTTTGTTTTGTTTTGATTTATTTATTTTTAACGTAAATATGCTTACTCGCAAGGCCTGCGCTCGCCAGGAGCAGTCCAAGCTCAGGATGGCTTTGAGCGAACTACAGGCGGCCAAGGAGTTGATCGAACAACTGCATAGGGAAAGAGATGACAATGAAAGGGAAATGTTAGGTGAGTTTGATAGGAACACTAAACTAAGAAAAGAGAGGGCTGAGCTGCACACCAACTATAACTTACTAGTCAAAGAAAGGGACCAATTGAAATTGGTGATAGAAGGGTTTGGTGAGTGCTGTGAGGAGTATGAACGGAACCTGAAGCGCATATCTGTTCTTGAACAAGATCTTGGTGATGCCCATAATCAAATTAGACAGCCAAACCAACCTTTTATTTGATAATTTGGTTGGTAGTGCGCCCAGCCTGACTACAGCTGCACCTAGTAATCAACCAATTTTGACAATAGATTTAACTAATGACACACCTTCTAAAGGTATTACTAAGTGCAGCAAAAATAAGTTCAAGAAATATGTTAGAATAAACCGTTTCATAAAAAAAAACTAAAAAATTAATTAAAAACCAAAAATCCTTATACACTAAAGTAAAATATATCAATGAGCGGAGACAACTTGGAGATGAACTGGATATGTATTCATTAATTTTAGAACAAAATGTAGGTAAATATGAGAAAGATGTGATGAGTTTAGAATGTCAAATAAGGGAACTTAGGCAGTCATTGAAAATAATGACTGAAACTTACAATTGTACAAAAAAGGAGTGTGGTGAACATATCCAGGCTTTGACAAATATAATAGCTTCCTGTGAATGTAATTCTTCACATATAATTTCAAAAAACTCCATTGATATATCTGGGTCTGAGTCATCACAACTCACCGATAATATTACTAGAAATAAGTGTAGTGTTAACACTTCTTGTGCTCAACCCAGTGGATCGCTAAGCAGGTCTGTTTAAAATACAGTTTTGTTTAGTGATCAGATTGGGAAAAACATGGGCCACTTATTATCAAACTACATGGGACAAAATGTGATCAACCATTGCATGCCAGGGGCATCATATTCAGAAATAGTTAAGAAAGTGCTTTCTTTTGAGTTTCAAGAAAATTCAGATTTAATTATTTTCATAGGAAACAGATGTAATATGAACAAGAAAAACCTAATTACATACTTTGACAGTTTAAAACAATTAAATGTGAATAAAACACTATTGTTTACATTACCTTATAGTAGTGGATTGCCAGATGAAGAAATAGTAGATTGTTATACAAGGGGAGAAAGCGACCCATTTCACTCGAGATGTTTCTGGCGCTCGAACGAAGTGAGAGCGCCAATAATTCGAGAGTGAAATGGTGCTTTCACCCGAGTTAAACATACTATTTTTCATTTCGACTGTGAGGAAAAACATTACATTTACAATAGTGGTTGTAGATGTCATGGTCAGGTATTATGTAGTACAGCGAGAAAGAAAAACTCAGGTTTTTTCACAAAAAGACAGTTAATTTACAGTTCTCCAAACATCTAACATGATTAGAAAGACTAACGACACGAATACTTACATGAAAACAGTACCAAAAAGCAGACGATACGAAATAATTAAAATCCTTGTAAAAAATATCGATCGAATTTTCCCCACAGATAATAATTGTCAAAATTTAAAAAAGTTGGCATAGAGTTCAAAAAGAAAAAAATGACACTGACAATGTAAAAAAAAAGTGTCATTTTGGTATTATGGCGGGAAGCCGAATATTTTAATCACAGATTAGTAAATGTATATTTTAATTAAAGATTGAATCAATTGAATATTTTTTTATATCAACGATCATAATAAACATGTTTTTCAGTGTATAGCTAAGCAAAAATGTTTATTATTTTTATAATATGATGTGACTCAATTATCTTTGATCCAAGCTTTGACTGCATGCCTTGACTCTATACCATGCCAATTAAAACTAAATTACTTTCCACCCTAGGGATGGATAAGCTATTTTCCACCCGGCTATCTACACAGGAAAGTGTTATTTTCCGAACAGCAGAGATGAAAATAATATAAGATATAAACTTAATTTGCAACTGCACAAATTGACATCCTATAAGGTGAATAAATTCCACCTACTTGACATGAATAATTATTTTAAAAACAAAGTGTATTTGACGAGAGATAATTATTATGTCAATAATTATTTCAAACGACAGATAGCAATGTCGCTATCATATTATTTTGATTATTCAGCCAAGAACTTGGCTACCAAATCTGCTTTTATTGAGCAGATTATTGACATGAATATTCAACCATTGGAATCGCTTCCAATAACCAACAATCATTTACATTAGTACATCAGACAATAGAGGATAACTCTTGCTTATCAGAAATTGTAGAATCAAATCAATTAAATATAGTACATCAAAATATTCAAGGCTTTTCTGGAAAAGATTTGGAAATTGAATTATTTGTAAATAAAATGAATATTCATGTTCTCTGCATAACTGAGCACTGGCTCAAGCAGCATGAACTGATGCTATCGATAGATAATTATAATCTTATTAGTTCGTTCACTAGGGAGACTGCAATTCACGGCGGGACACTTATATTAATTAATAATAAATTTAAATGTAAAGAGCGAAAAGACATAGTGTCTCTCACGATTGAGCGAACTATTGAGATATCGTGTGCGGAGCTGGACGACTACATTATTGTCTGTGTTTATAGACCCCCAAGTGGAGACTTTAAATTATTTGAATCTGTAATGGAAAATGTGTTAAATAAAATATGCAAAACTACAAAGAAAGTAGTTGTATGTGGAGATTTCAATGTGGACATAATAGATATTACGGAGGAACATCGCGTTAGGTTTTTGAGCATTTTTAAATCATTTGACCTCACTCCATTATTTGCTGAGCCCACTAAAGTAACTCATACAACAGCTACTTGCTTAGATAATATTTTTTGTAACTGTAAAATCATCAAACAATCTATTATTAATTTTGTAAAATCGGATCACTGCGGACAGATAGTTACACTACAGAACCGTTTAATTTCACGCCGTCTTGAAATAAAATGCAGGCCGGTCACTGCATCTCGTAAGGACAAATTTAAAAACCTTATAAGTGATAAACTACCGTTTATACCTTTTGATAAACAAAATGCTAGTGAATTGTATGATCAATTATTTCAGGTAATTAAAAAACAATTCGATATTATTTTCCCCCAAAAGAAAATAGTTATTAATAACTGTAAACCGAAATTCAGTGACTGGGCTACTCGAGGAATTTATACAAGTAGGAAAAAATGTTTGAATTGTATAACAAAAAAGCATATAGAAAGGATCCATCGTTTCATGAGTACGTTAAGAGGTACTCTAAAATTTTCAAAAGAGTTTGCTATGCTATAGCTAAGTCAAATTACATACGCGATAAAATTAAAAAGTCTAGTAATAAGATCAAAGAAACTTGGAATATTATAAATAAAGAAACATGTAAAACTAAATCTCATGATAACAAATTTAGTCTAAAAATAAATAACAAACTAATTCAATCTGATGATGAGGTAGCAAACGCTTTTGAGGATTATTTCTGTAATATTCCTATAGAGACGACTAAACAGTTGAGTTCTTGCTCACTTCAGGCGAAATCATTACTAGTTTCGAGTGTTGATAGGTGCGAATCCTCTTTTTAATTCAGACACGTCGGTCCTTTAGACATAATAAAAACATTCAAAGAACTAAAACAAAAGAAAACAGAGGATAAATCGGGTATATCAATAGACACAATAAAACCCATTATACCTCTAATAGCTCCTTACTTATCTTATATCTTTAATGAATGTATTGATCAAAATCAGTTTCCAAATTTATTGAAACATAGTAAGGTTGTACCTTTATTTAAATCAGGAGACAAAAGTGACCCCAGCAATTTTAGGCCAATTTCAATATTACCCACAATTAGTAAAATTTTTGAAAAACTCATTTTTAATCAATTACTTTCCCATTTTAAACTTAATAATTTACTACACGAAAAACAGTTTGGGTTCTCTAAAGGTAGAAATACAACTGATGCTGGGGTAGCACTCATCAGACACATTCTTGATGCTTTTGAAGACAAACATGATGCTGTAGGTGTATTCTGTGATTTATCAAAGGCGTTTGATTGTGTAGACCATCAAACACTGCTCATTAAGTTGGAACACTATGGTGTCTCGGAAAACTCATCTAGGTTGTTAAGTTCATACATTACCTATCAGGTAGAATACAATCTGTTAACATAAATGGTACCTACTCTTCCGGTGCCCCCCTTCAAATGGGGGTGCCCCAGGGCTCAATATTGGGGCCCTTACTCTTCCTAATATATGTAAACGACCTACCATTTCATTCCAAAAATCTTTGTGAGATAGTTTTGTTTGCTGATGATACTTCTTTGATTTTTAAAATGAAAAGACATGAAGAAAGTTTTGACGAAGTAAACAATACTCTCTCTAAAGTATTGAATTGGTTCACCACTAATAACTTGTTACTAAATGCTAGTAAAACTAAATGTATAAAATTCACTTTGCCTAATGTAAAGCAACTTACACCAAATATTGTACTAAATGGTAATAATCTAGTCTTAATGGACTCCACTGTATTTCTGGGCATTACACTTGACTCAAAATTACAGTGGGGAACTCATATTGAAGCCCTAACTGGGAGGCTAAGCTCAGCTGCCTTTGCAGTTAGAAAAATTAGGTATCTGACTGATGTTGAAACGGCGAGGCTTGTATATTTTAGTTACTTCCACAGTATTATGTCTTACGGTCTTCTCTTGTGGGGTTCTGCTACAGACATTGAAACCATATTTATTTTGCAGAAAAGAGCCATTCGTGCTATTTATAAACTTAGTCCTCGTGACTCCCTGAGAGAGGTCTTTAAGAAAATCAACATATTAACTGTGGCTTCTCAATACATTTTTGACAATATAATGTACGTTCGTAAAAATTTAGATAATTTCATGAAGAAAAACGACATTCACCCATATAACACAAGAAATAAACACAAGCTTGTCGTTCCTAACTTCAGATTAGTTAAAACTAGGTAACTCGTTCATGGGAAATTGTATAAAATTATTTAATAATATACCACACATTCTTGTCGAATTGCCGGTTGATAAATTTAAGAAGCACGTTAAAAACACGCTTATGTCTAAAGGCTATTATAAGGTTCAACGACACGAATGTGTGGTCCGTCCAGCCTGCACCAACTGATGTACTTACCTTTGATGATTTTGATTTTACGGCAGCTAGTGGTGACTGAGTTTGTTCCGGCGTTTCTTCTCAGCACTTGCCTAATTGTCTGTGTTCTGTCTCGAAGCGCTGGTAGGGCCCAAAAGATAAGGAGACATGTTTCGCACATTTATTTTAATTTTTATATTTGACGTTCATAAGTGTCATTTCATGACCTAAATTGAAATAAAGATTTTGATTTTTTTTTTTTGAATGTTTGGCCCAGGGATTTGTTTATCGTGAGTGCGAAAGAATTTTTTACTGAAAATTGCGCCGCGCGGGTACCCTACTCATAGATCTAAACTCCCCCTCCCACACGCTCACCGGGCCTTGGTAAAGTCTACTTCGCAACGGGCCGGCTGTGCAGCAGAAATCGTAATATGTATTTTAATTTCGCTATAACTTCAGAACCAAACGTCCAATTTTAATCATTTAAAGACCAAATGTTATTTACATTAACTGTACTTAGTGATGAAATAATTAATTTTTATAAGGATTAATAGCATGAGTAAAATAAACGCGTTTAAATGTAATCCAAAAAATAATCAAGATTTTTCAATAAAAAAAATGGTTCTTGTGCCTCATCCGACATTGATAGGTATAGTATGTCGCGGACTTTTTTGTAGATATTTATAAGATCTACAATTACTTAGACATTTTATGGTTCTATCTTTAATAGTTTAGGCAGGGTACGCAAAATAAGTAACTGTTTTGGTTGATTTTTTACACCTTGTGTCCGAAAAACCCTAATATCTTACGGAACCCTATTTTTGTTCAAAATTAAATATATCCTATATTACTCGTGGATAATGTAGCTTTCGAATGGTGAAAGAATTTTCAAAATCGGTCCAGTAGTTTATGAGCCTATTCATTACAATCAAACAAACAAACAAAGAAACAAAGTTTTCCTCTTTATATATTAGTGTAGATAGTGTAGATTGGTTGATTTTTTACACCTTGTGTCCGAAAAACCCAAATATCTTACGGAACCCTATTTTTGTTCAAAATTAAATATATCCTATATTACTCGTGGATAATGTAGCTTTCGAATGGTGAAAGAATTTTCAAAATCGGTCCAGTAGTTTATGAGCCTATTCATTACTATCAAACAAACAAACAAACAAACAAAGTTTTCCTCTTTATAATATTAGTGTAGATAGTGTAGATGAGACATTTGAATTAGATAAGTTAATAAGCATTCAAGCCGCTATACTGACAATTTATTAAATGAAGTGAGGGTGGCAGAAGAAACTTCACGCCGCCCGCGCAGACGGTGCCGCGATCCACCAGTTGGCTCGTGACCACGGCTGTTGCAACGCAGCCGAAACGTCGAGCAGTGAGTAGCATTTACTCATATTAATATTTCGTGTTAAGACCCGTCATGTCTAATTCTCAAGTTAATAAGCATTCCTACAAGTATTGACTCAAACCGAACTATGAACATCATTCCAAATTCTGACCTAATTGCATTCAACCCTGATCAATATTCGTTTATACCATTGCAACAATCTGACATACAGGAATGCCTCAACGTACAAGATCAAAAATAATGTGCAAATTTAACCACCCTGTATATAAGACAAATAGTCGCAGTCAATCCATTTGTGGCATAACTTTGATACAAAAACATGCTACATACTGCCATTCTGAAATAAAGACTTGCACCTACAAATGGATTAATTTACATAAACAAAACACGTGGTTTTACTACTGTTGTGACGATAGTCCACATTATGTGTCCAGCTGGAATGACGTCAGAGGCATTGAGTAACACAAGACCTGAGAATATAAACACCTAGAAGGAGGGTTCCTAACAAAGATCGTTGTCAAAACCGCGAACATTTTGTAGCTAAGTGTGCGTAAACAATACCCCTGTCACGCACTCTAGTAAAGGAATAATATTGTCAGAAAATCTCATTTCTACTAAATGGTAGAAAATTCAAATATTAGGGAACTTGGGTAAAAAAAAGCTATCGTAGCCTTTTTAATTTTATTAAATGGTATAATTTCCCTTTTATTTTACCCTTTTCTGTTTGATGAATGGATCTAAAAATACACCTTAACACTTTACAGAACAGTGAACGCCTACAGGCGTGAAAACAATGAAAAATCTATTGTGTCTGGAGTGGTGTCCCGGAACGTGTTAAGTTCTGATCACAACAAACTCTATCATTTTGTACCATTGTTAATCCAAGATTGCAACCGCTACAAAATGGCGGGATTCCATAATTATTTTATCACTACTACCTCAACATGGGTGTCAAATATAAGAGCTTAATTAGTAAAATAGAGCGAACTATAAAGAAATTTAAAATCCTAATAAGGCCACCAAAAAATGGCGGATTGATATACAGGATGTAAAAAACAGTACAAGCCAAATTCAAAGGGGTGGCTAAGAGTCGAGTCTAGATACAGAAAAAATATTGAAACAATCTAGTCTTTTTTTGCTACATACAATTTTTATATGCATTTAATTGTTATGTACAGAACAGTTAACGGTCCACCCATCAAAACGGGCGTCCCTTAAAATAATGATCCTGCTATTTACAATAATAATAATTGATTAAAATTAAATCAAGCAGCACCGTGCACAATCATACTTAAAAACATCTAAGATTGCACGCACGTCATTCATTCATAATTCATAAAAACCTTACAAAAACAGATGGTTAATTGGAGTCCAGTTCAAGCCGTAAGCATAACTTACCTACAAAACTAAAGTGGTGATAGTGAACTGTGTGCCGTAGCCTTGCGTAAGATAGAGCGCGGCTGCTAATTTGGTTGTATTGACATTCATAATACATATGGTATTTTTTAAATAATCATTACGAAATACACTATTTATTGAGCCCACTCCCTGTAGAAGACTTTTCTGTATTAATTAAAATACTCGTTTAAGGTTTTTTATTTTTTTTAAAATATATTCTTTCATTATTTTTTTAAATATTTTTCCCGTATTCTTAACTCTATGGACAACCATCCCCTTGAATTTGGCTCGTACTTTTTTTACACCCTGTATATAATTAAAAAAAACATTTATTTTTGTATAAAGACTCACTTACTCACTTGAAGTGTCATAGCGCAGTGGTGGCAGCGCTTTGGTATTAATACCAAAGTTAAGCAACTTACGGCGGTCGGTTTTTGGATAGGTGACCATTCCGACCATATAGGTGACGTATATCACATCTCCGTGCTTCGGAAGGCACGTTAAGCCGATGGTCCCGGCTTATATCGATTGGTATTATTCGTTAATTCAAATTCAAATTCAAATTTATTTAATTCAAGCAATTAACAGCTCATATAATTTGTTAGTAATTAAATGATTAAAAAAAAAAATGTTAGTGACAATAAAATTCAAATTAAATAAAAATTACATTAAAATTACACATTATATTAAATTATATTAAAATTAAAATTTTATCTAAAATACTAAAATTCAAATTATGTTTATAAATTTAAATGATTTTAAATTGTTTGAGGAGAGATACTTGGGCAGGTGCTTAGTGTGATCATGTCAGCCGTATATTCTCACATAATCACTCTTCACACCCAACATTTCCAAATAGGCGATGTGTATCTGTCAGCCACCGTCTTCAGTATGCTGTTCCGACTGCCACGCAGTCTGCTTATTAATGATGTTGTCTTCTTACGGATGACGGCGTGAAAACCATCAGTGTGATGGTGCGCAAACATCCCCGATGCGCTGCAGTGGCGAGGCAATCGCAACAACATCCTGAAGATGTTATTGTATTGGACACGTAGGACATCTAGAGATTTTTTAGTGTGGCAGAACCACAGACTTCCCGTGTAAAAGCTCTGACAATATGCTTTAAAAAGCGTGATTTTAACCTGTTTACTACAGCGGGCAAATCTGCGAGCCAGCATATTACCACGCACTGCTAGTGACCTACGCTCCCTTTCAATGTCTACATCGTCCCTAAGGTCGTCGGTAAGGAAGTGACCCAAGTATTTAAATGTATTTACACGATTTATGTTCAAGCCATTGAGGGTGATTTGATGCGCGTAATCAGGACATTTACCGGCGGCCCTAAAGACCATGTATTCACTTTTCTTTGTATTATAGCTAAGTCCGTGTGTGGCCGCATAGTTCTCACAGACTCTCAACATTTTCATAATAGCACTCGTTAAGCCTAGTCAGAGGCCCTATGGGCGACTTGATAAAAGGAGACATTTTTTTTTGGGCCCAGTAGCAACTTATAGCGTCTAATAATGGAATTGCACCCTAAATTAATAACTTATTTTTTTAGACAATTAGTCGAAAGATAACGTTTAAATGAAACCGGAATAATAAAATCGAACTAAAAGATGCGTTGTGTTGACTATTTTTCATCACGCCATTCCTCCTTTAGAAATACGTGTAAAGGAACGACGGGCTGGTCAATATAAAAACAATATCAATTATTTCAAGTACGTGATTTTGTTTAGATCACGTTTTTTTTTACTTTTATTTATTTTAAACAATTGGAATCTCCGTATAAAATATTTTAATTGCTTTTTTAAGATCTTTGCATGAAATGGTTATCTAGTAAAGCCGTGGAACGGATAGCAACTCTGACAGTTATCACTGACATTGACAGGAATGGCTGGAGTGTCATTTGTCACACTTCCGTTTGGCGTTTGGCTTTCCGTCACCTTCCGGTTGTTTTGGTTTGTTTTGAATTGAGTGTTTGTTTTCTCCGGATTTTTAACGAAAAATATAAGCAAAAAGCATCAAGTACGGCCTCCATTTCACTAAACCGTTATTGTGTAACTGTGCAGTGAGATTTCAACGACTGTGATTGTCAGAAACGATTGAAAATGTGCGTCAACTGGTACGTGTGTGGTTTTAAGTTATGATGAATTTTCAAATATTCCCGTTAGACAACGAAAAACTAATATGGTTAATTTTTATGGTCTTTTTTTCGCTAGATGGCGCTGTGACAAGTAACTTGTATTGCTAAACTTTGCGCATTCAAAAAATAAATATGAAGTGATTTAGTGATCTTAAGTGTTTAAAACTTTCAACTTTTGTGTTGTTGTGCCGGACCCTCAAGTACAAATGTTATCCACTGTTTTTGAAGTGTATTAAGTACTTTTGAAGACAATTCAGTGTTGACCTGTTCGTTTTAGGAGCCATAAATCAAAGTTACCCATCAATTGTGCTTTTTAAAAATCGATAAACTCACCGTCACTTTCCATATTAAGTGGCGCCATCTATCAACAACTAACCGTACCGCATCACACCGGAATACTGTGCGTTTTTTATATGAAGAACCTCAAACACGCCATACAAAGTAACGACATCTAGCGGCTTGCGGTTTACTTTCCTTTGTTGATAGGTCTGATAGAGGGCACTAGTAGTCATCATGCCTTGTGGTTCATGCAATAAACAGCTTCGCCCGAAGGGTGATACATCGAAAGATTCGACTATCGGGTGCATTAACTGCAATACAAAATATCACGCATCTTGCCTAAACCTGACTAGAGACGACTTGCGTCAGGTGCGAACAAGTGGCAAAATACCATCCTGTCCCTCGTGTAAAATAAAAAAACGCAACCCGATTTCGGACTCGACCCCGATACGACCCACTCACGAAAACTCAGTTCTAGATGAAGGCGGCGCCGACGCCGATGCACTCGACCACCACTCGACGACGAAATCGTTGACGAGCGTGACTCAACCCCAGTAACTCCTGCCTCATTCTACAGAATCGTAAAGGATATGCAGAGCGCCTTTGCACTGATGAAACAGGAGATGCTGGACTTCACGGCTTCCTTAAACTCAACTACTGAGGACATCTTTGACTTCCGCAAGGAAATAAATGAACTTAAATCACAAGTAAGAGATCTGGAACAGTACAAAAGCGAAGCCGCTTCTCTGCGGCTCGAAGTTGCGGACCTGCGCCAGGAGTTGGCCATGCAACAACAACGTCAATATCTCCGTGACATTGAGATAACGGGCCTTACGGAACATAAGCAAGAAAACCTATTCCACACAGTAAGCGTGCTGTCTACCAAGTTGGGAGTTGACCTAGACCCCAGGGATATTGATGACGTCCGGCGCGTTGGCAAGCCTAAGGCTGAGATGGCAGAGCTACAGCTGCCCAGGCCTGTTGTTGTCACTTTCGTTAGGCGTGTACCTCGTGACCAATTGCTGCGAGCGGCTCGTGTGCGGCGCGATATCACCACTGATAAGTTGGAGGTAGCAGGAAACTCACGAAAAGTCTTCATCAACAAACATCTTACTAAAGAAAACCGGATTCTTTTTGGGAAAGCTAGGGCGGCCGGGAGGGAGCTCAACTTCAAGTTCGTATGGACATCCAATGGCAACATTTTTATGCGAAGAACTGAAACCAGCTCTGTATTACGTGTCACCACGGAAGCTATACTCAATAAACTTATAGCTCAGAACACTACCGACCCGGTTGCCAAACAGTGTTCCTAACAAATGTGACTCAATACAACTATATTGTATACCTTTGTTTAACTCTTATCATATACTTTGAAACTTTCGTTTAAATATTTTCTCTATAGTAATTTCAACTATTCGCTGTTTAAACAGTCAGGTATCAAACGAATGCCGAGAGTCGCATAACAATGGAATTTTTATTGTGTCTCGTTTACACATACTTGACGAGTTAAGGTTAAGAAAACAAATAGTAATTGGCTTTGTTTATTTGAGAACTCTTGTTTATATATTGCATTCACACATGATACACAATGACTCATTCACAAATTCTACTCACATTCATATCACACGATCAACAACACTCATTAAGCTTATTATTAAGCTCTCTCAGCTCACTGCGTACATTGTACGCCATAGGGGTTTTATGATGCAAGTTTGTGAAAATTAATAATGAACTTATCTGGAATAATATAGACTCTACGTTAGATATTGCTTGTGAATCTTGTTTGCCTTCCACTTGCAAGACTATTTTTACTAAAGAGTATCAGTCTTATAGTTTATTTTTGTTTTTATAGTGTTTTGTCACCATACAAACTTAATAATATAAATTGCACTTGTAAAAAGACAACTGTGAACCTGTGACAGACGAGGAATTGAACCCCGTGTCTTACGCAATCCGGGCGTATGCCTATACCACTCGGCCACCGTCACATTAACAGGCCTGTTGAATTTTGCAAGCGCTTCTTAACGCGTAGGCTGCGTGACATCATCAATGTTGTGAGATTGCTCTCACAATATCTGAAGGAAAATATTTTTACAAATATTTTAACAATCAGTTAAGATGATGAAAGCCAATTTATAGTTGATTTTTGTTTTTATAGTGTTTTGTCACCATACAAACTTAATAATATAAATTGCACTTGTAAAAAGACAACTGTGAACCTGTGACAGACGAGGAATTGAACCCCGTGTCTTACGCAATCCGGGCGTATGCCTATACCACTCGGCCACCGTCACATTAACAGGCCTGTTGAATTTTGCAAGCGCTTCTTAACGTGTAGGCTGCGTGACATCATCAATGTTGTGAGATTGCTCTCACAATATCTGAAGGAAAATATTTTTACAAATATTTTAACAATCAGTTAAGATGATGAAAGCCAATTTATAGTTT